>VZTZ01047224.1:206900-250584 GCA_013400955.1 Drymodes brunneopygia | reverse complement strand
CACACACACACACACACACAACCACACACACACACACACTCGGGGCTCTGGTCATGGCACTTCCCAGCTCAGGCTGCTGCCCCTCCCGGGGTGTCCCATCAGTGGGGACAGTCACCCGAAGGTCCCAGCACCTGCCTGTGGCCCCTCAGCCCGGTGCCACCCGGCCCATGAGCTGGGGACAGGGCAGAGAGGGTGCCCTGCGTCCCCACTGGTGCTGCCAGGGTGGCACTGGCAACCGTGGCCCCCGGGCAGAGTGGGGTTCCCTGGTGGTGACCGAGGTGTCCCTTGGGCCGGTCCCCGGTGCAGGCGGATCCGGGGGGCAGCGGGGCCTCCCGGTGTGTCCCGGGACGGGCCGGCCCTTCGGACAGAGCGGGACCCGCCGTACAGAACGAACACCCGGCTGCACCCGGCCCGTTCTCGGTGCTGAAGGAGCCCCGGTGCAGAACGAGCCCGGGGCAGCCCGGATGCGGTGCGGTCCCATCCCGGAGCAGCCCCGTCCCGAGCAGCCCCGGCCAGCCCCGGCAGCCGCCGCTCGCCCCGGGCCGGCACAAACGGTTAACAGCGCCGGGGCTGCCCTGTGGCTCCTCCCGCTCCCTCCCCGCGGCCGGCCCCGGTCACGGCCCGGCCGCCCAGCCCCAGTCCAGCCCCAGCCCCGACCTCTGCCACCGCCCAGCCCGGTTACACCGGCCGGGGGCACCGGGAGTGCCGGGAGCAACAGAACTACCCGGGGCACCGGCAGCACCGGGGGTACCTGGGGCACCGCGAGCACCGGAGTCCCGGCAACAGCGGGAGCACCGGAGGTACCGGCGGTACCGGGGGTCCCGCGTCATGATCTGCGGCAGGAAGGCGCGTCCCGCTGCCGAGCAGCTCCGCGCCCCGTCTGATGGTCCCGGTGGCTCCCGCCGGCCCGGGAGAGCCCTGAAGAAAATGGGTGAGTTCGGGGGGAACCGGGCAGAAACTCCGGCAGGGCTGTGCCAGAGGGGTCCGGGAGGGATCTCCGTGGCTGGGAGGGTCCCCGAAGTGGGTGGGGACCCTTGTGGCAGGAGCAGATCCCCATGTCAGGGTGGGGGCCCCCAGGGGTCTTCAGGGACAGAAGGGTCCTCCTGGAAGGGAGGGGTCCCCAAGGTCACCCCAGAATAGCTGTGCATCGCCCCAGCCGTTGGGGGACAGTGGGGTCAGGGTTTGGCCACATCACAGGTGACAGGGGCCCCCTTGCTCAGGGTATTTATTGTCCCCGAGGCTCTGGTCCCACTCCCCAGGACCCTCCCCAACACCGTGCCTCAGTTTCCCCACCCAGGGGTGCTGCCCATGGCACTGTTGGCACACGGGGCTCACCAGCCCAGGCAGGGGCAGTGGGTGCCCAGCAAGGTCAAGGTGTGTCCTGGGAGTGGCCGGCCCGGTCCGGAGTGGGAGCAGTGGGAAGGGCCAGGTCTGGCTTCGGACACGGGACCGTGTGCCTGGAGCTGCTGCAGCTCTGTGTGTCCGTGTGACCCTCTGTCTGTGTGTCCCTGTGTCCGTGTGTCCCTGTGTCCCTGTGTCCGTGTGTCCCTGTGTCCCTGTGTCCGTGTGTCCCTGTGTCCGTGTGTCCCAGTGTCCATGTGTCCCTGTGTCTGTGTGTCCCTGTGTCCCTGTGTCTGTGTGTCCCTGTGTCCCTGTGTCCGTGTGTCCCTGTGTCCATGTGTCCCTGTGTCCGTGTGTCCCTGTGTCCGTGTGTCCCTGTGTCTGTGTGTCCCTGTGTCCCTGTGTCCCTGTGTCTGTGTGTCCCTCTGTCCGTGTGTCCCTGTGTCCCTGTGTCTGTGTGTCCTTGCCTCCATCTGTCCCTGTACCTCTATATCCACACATCCCTGTGTCCATGTGTCCATCTGTCCCTGCATCTGAGTGTCCGTACATCCCAGCACCTGTCTGTCCGTGCATCCCCATGGCTGTGCCTTGGAGCACCCCTGTGTCCATGCAGCAGCACGTGTCTGACTGTCCATGCATCCCATCCACGTGTCTGCGTGTCCTTGCAGCGGTGTGTCTTTGCACCTGTGCATCCCTGCATCCCTGCATCCCTGCGTCCATGCCTCCCTGCATCCATGCCTCCCTGCATCCCTGCATCCCTGCATCCCTGTGTCCCTGCATCTGTGTATCAGTGCATCCCTGTGTCCACGTGCACCCGTGACTCCACATGACTGAGCACCTGTGTCCATGCATCCATGTGTCCATGTGCCTGTATCTGTGCATCCGTGCACCTGTGCATCCATCTGCCTGAATATCCATGTTTGTGTGTCCTTGCATCAGTGCATCCATGTATCCATGCATCCCCTGCATCTCTGTATCC
Organism: Drymodes brunneopygia; assembly: GCA_013400955.1. Classification (NCBI taxonomy): domain Eukaryota; kingdom Metazoa; phylum Chordata; class Aves; order Passeriformes; family Petroicidae; genus Drymodes; species Drymodes brunneopygia. The sequence continues at coordinate 248,264 of VZTZ01047224.1, read as the reverse complement.
GTGCATCCTTGTGTCCTTGTGCCCAATGCACCCAGGTGTCCGTGCATCCACACACCTGTGCCCATGGACTGTATCCATGTGTCCAACCCTGTCCCTGTGCCCATGGATCTGTATCCGTGTGTCCATCCCTGTCCCTGTGCCCATGGATCTGTATCCGTGTGTCCATCCCTGCCCTCCATCCTGCACAGTGGGCAGCATGTGACCACGCAGGAGGTGGTGGCAGCTGGTGGCTGCACTCCCGAGGCCATGGCTGGCTCATGATGTCCCTGTGAGCCCCAAACCCACCCTTTCCCAGCCCAGGAATGCAATCTCAGTCCAGAGCAGGACGTGGCCACTGGGGATATTAGGAATGGCTGCCAAAACAAAAAAGGGAGGAAATAACCACTCTGTGAACAGATGGAAAAGTCCTGGCTGAGGCGTGGGCCCACCAGTCCCTCGAGTCCACCCTGTCATTGTTCCCAGCCTGGGCTCCGCTGCTGGCACCGTCCTGGCACTCTCCATGCTGGATCTGGGTGGGTTTGCTGGGATTTAGCAGCTGGGCTGTGTCACTGCTGTGTCCTGTCCCCTCTGGACAGACACACAGTGCTCCAAAGGGGCCCGAGGGCAGTGGCTTGTCCTGTCTGTCCTCTCCAGTCCCATTCCAACCCATTCCTGTCCCATCCCATCCTGCACCATCCCAACCTTTGTTCCACCCCACCCCATCTGCTCTGCCCCATCTGCTCTGCCCCATCTTGTCCTTGCCTGCCCTGTCCCATCCTGTCCTGTCATGCTTGTCCTGCCCCCTCTGTCCCATTCAGTCCCATCTGCTCCACCCCATCCTGTCCAACCCTACTTGTCCCATCTTGTCCCATCTTGTCTCATCTGCATTGTCACATTGTGTCATTCATGTCCCATCAGCCTCTTGTGTCCATCTCACCCTGTCCTGCCCCATCCCTCCCTCCTGTCCCATGCCATGCTGGGCTGTTCTGTCCCAGTGTGCCTGTCCCATGCCATGCCATGCCATGCCATCACGTCTGCCCTGTCCCGTTTGTCCCATGCCACCCCACAGGACACAGATGTGCACAGATGTGCAGCAGCCCCCCCAGTCCCAGCCCGTACCCCCAGTACACCCTTAGAACCCCCAGACCCCCCGGTAGCCCAGGCCTGGTCCCCGCAGGGCTGACGGAGGATGAGGACGTGCAGCGGATGCTCCGGGGGTCCCTGCTCTGGAAGGTGAAGGCCAAGGGGGGCGCCAGGGAGCGCCTGTTCCGCCTGCAGGAGGACGGGGTCACCGTCTGCTTCGAGGGACGCTTCGGGCGTGCCCGCTCCCCCCAGAGCTGTGAGTGCTGGGGCTGTCCCATGGGGACTCCGAGGGGGACACCGGGACACATCCTGCACTGCCATGAGCTGCAGGGAGGGCCAGGACCTGGGCAGTGCCCCAAACCCACCCCTAGATCCCTACCAGGGATCTAGACCCTCACCCAGATCTCCACCTGGGGCCCAGATCCCAGTTCAGGACCTGGACTCCCACACAGAACCCAGACACCACGTGAGACCCAGACCCCAATCGGGGACCCCCACCTGGGACCCAGACCCGACCCCAGGACCTGGACACCTACCCAGGACCCAGATCCATTCCCAGCATCCAGAACCCCACCTGGAGCCCACCTTGGACCCAGACCACAGCCCAGTTCCCAGACCCCCACCCAAGACTGGGATCCCCACCCAGAACCCAGACCCCACCTGAGTTCCAGACCTCAACCCAGGACCCAAATCCCCCAGTGAGAACCAGATCCCACCCTGGCACATGGAACTCCACAATCCAGACCCCACCCAGACCTCCTGTGACCCAGATCCCTGCCTGGATCCCCAGCTGTGACCTGCACCCCAGATCCCCACCCAGGACCCAGACATCCCCCAGCACTCAGACCCCAATCCAGGACCTGCACCCCAAGCCTGGGATCCTGACCCTGACCCAAGATATGAATCCAACCCAGAATATGGACCCCACCCAATACCTGAACTCCAACTCACTTCACCCAGTGGCTCCCAGAGCTTTCCAACACTTCCCAGTGCCTCCCAGTACACCCCATGAGGATCTGTAAGAGCTCCCACCCTTCCCCATCCCCCTGGGGTCAGCACAAGGTCCCATTTCCATCCTGGCCAGACTCTGTCCCCCTCCCCGGCGTCACCCGTCTCTTTCCACCCTCTCATCTGGGATGGGTGCCTGGAGTTGGCACCGCTACAAGGCAGCTCCATCCCCTGCCAGCGTCCCCGTCCCCATCCCCGCAGGGACCGCGGCCACGGCTCCTGTCTCGCCTGGGATTAGCGGGCTAAGCCCGACTGCGGCACCGACAGGAGCCGAGCCCTGTCCCCTGGGGCGCCGTGGGGACGCGCGGGTGTCCATCAGCAGCCAGGGTGTCTTGCAGGATGCTCGCGGGTGGGTGACCCGCCGGGGGAGCACGTCCAGCGTCCCTCCCCACCCCGCGCGTGTCCCCGCAGTCTCGGTGGCGCACATCGAGGGGGTGCGCGAGGGTCGCCAGTCGGAGGGGCTGCGCAAGCACGGGGCCGCCTTCCCCGAGCGCCACTGCTTCAGCCTCGCCTTCAAGGGCCGCCGCAAGAACCTCGACCTGGCCGCCCGCGGCGAGGAGGACGCCCGGCACTGGGTGCAGGGGCTCACCAAACTGATGGGGCGGCTGCAGGCCATGAGCCAGATGGAGAAACTCGACCAGTATCCTTTGAGGCAGCTCTGGGGGCTTGGGGACAGGGTGGGGATGGCTGAGGGTGACAGCAGGTGGTTTCCTTACCCCGGTGCAGTTGGATTCACGGGGTCCTGCAGCGAGCAGACAGGAACAAGGACAACAAGATGTCCTTCCGGGAGGTGAAGAGCATGCTGAGGATGCTCAACATTGACATGGATGATGTCTACGCCTCCAGGCTCTTCAAGGTACCTGTTCTGTGCTGCAGCGCCCGCTGTGCCCACTGCTGTCACCGGGAGGGGATTGCTGGCTCCTTCTCTGCCTCCCCCAGCACAGAGAACTGACAAACTCCTCACTCCCAAAGGCACTCAGCACCACCGATGGGTTGGGTCTCATCAGAAGCACGTGGTGGAGAGGGGTGAGGTGGGGTGAGGTGGGGTGAAGTGGGGTGAGCTGTCCCAGCCACTGTTCTGTGTGTCCCCAGAGTGTGACATTTCTCCCCCATGCAGAGCCATCGCTCTGGACATCTCCCAGGGTCACTTTACAACTGGGGAAACTGAGGCACGGAGCTCTGCTCTGCTCCATCCTGGCGTGGAGGGTCAGAGGACTCTGCATGGGGGAACAGAGGGGTCACGGCAGTAGCTGAGCCCCCAGACCCATCACACACACTCTGCCAACTGCAGGGGACAGGCAGAATCAGGCAGGGGGTGGCTGTACCCTGTCCCCATGGGGAGGGGACAGTCCCTGAGGCTGGGCTGTGTCCCATCAGGAGTGTGACCACTCGGGCAACGAGCGGCTGGAGGGCCGGGAGCTGGAGGAGTTCTGCCGGCGGCTGCTGCGGCGGCCGGAGCTGGAGGAGCTTTTCGGGCGCTACTCAGGCGAGGACCGGGTGCTGTCGGCCGAGGAGCTGCAGGATTTCCTGAGGGATCAGGGCGAGGACTCCAGCCTGAGCCAGGCCCGTGCCATCATCCGCACCTACGAGCTCAACGAGAAGGGTAGGGGACAATGGGATGGGCGCTGCCGGAGCCACGGGAGGTCACGGATGGTGACAAAGGGATGGGGCTCTGATTGGTGGCGTCACCCTCCAAACGGGTGTGGGCTCCTCCAAGGTTTGTCCCTGTGCCCATTCCCAGGGTGTCCCCAGTGCCATGGCCTGGCTGGTACCTGGTGGATGTGAGGGGACAGGGGATGTGAAGGTGGGGATGGACAGCACGGGCACTTCCACGTCTCATGGGTGATGTGATGCCAGCCCTGGTATGAATGTGACACTGCTGAGGCACCTCTGTCTTCCTCAGGTCCCACCATGGCAGGTCCAAGGCAAACACAGCACTAGGAGGACAGGGGGCATCACAGTGGGGATGAAGGACCTCCACATCTTTAGGGTGTCACAATAGTACCCTTAAGGTAGATGTGGCACTAGGAGGATGGGGGACAACAGACGGGAGTTGGGACACAAAGGGGACCCTCACACCCCTGGGTACCACAGTACCAGGTCTGGGATGCCATGGCCTTGGGAGGGCAGAGGACATCAGGGTGGGGACAGGGAACCTCCATGCCTCACGAGTGTCACCATGCCAAGTCCAGAGTGAATGTGGCACTAGCAGGGTGAGTGACATCAGGATGGAGACGGGACACTCAAGGGAACTTACTTGTTCCCTGGGTGCCACAGTGCCAGGTCAGGGGTGAACGTGGCTCCGCTGGGACCTCCAAGTGGGGAAAGTCCCCCAGGTGCCACCCTGCCAGCGACATGCCAGCCCTCTGTGACACCTGCCACCGTGTCCCACAGCCAAGCAGCAGGACCTGATGATGCTGGATGGCTTCATGATGTACCTGCTCTCGGCTGCTGGTGACATCCTCAACCAGGAGCACACCAAGGTGCACCAGGACATGAGCCAGCCCCTGAGCCACTACTTCATCTCCTCCTCCCACAACACCTACCTGACCCACAACCAGATCGGCGGCACCAGCAGCACCGAAGCCTATGTCAGGTGAGTGTCCCTGGTCCCCGTGGAGCCTCGCAAGGTCCCGTGGCTCCAGGGTGACAGGGACTCAGGCGGTGGCGGTGCGGTGGCAGGGCGCTGAGGGCAGGGTGCCGCTGTGTGGAGCTGGACTGCTGGGAGGGCTCCGACGGGGAACCTGTCGTCTACCACGGCCACACCCTCACCTCCAAAATCCTCTTCCGCGACGTCATCGAGAGCATCCGCGACTCCGCCTTCGAGGTGAGGCCGGGGCCGGCAGCGCCGGGAGGGCGTTGGGTGCCGGGTGTCGGATGTCCCATGCTGGGCGCTGAGCCCTGCCTGTCCCCATGCCCAGAAATCCCCCTACCCCGTCATCCTGTCCCTGGAGAACCACTGCGGGCTGGAGCAGCAGGCCACCATGGCCCGGCACATGAAGGCCATCCTGGGGGACAAGCTGCTGACGCAGCCCCTGCAGGGGCAGGACCCCCACGATCTCCCCTCACCCGAGGTAAGGTCACTGCACGCCCACTGCGCTGTCCCCGTGTCCTCTCCGAGTCCTGAGCTCGGCCCTGCCTCCTGTAGCAGCTGAAGGAAAAGATCCTGGTGAAGGGCAAGAAGCTGCCAGAGCTGTGGCAGGAGCCCCGTGGTGTCACCTCCCTTCTGGACCCCGAGGAGGAGGAAGAGGAAGAGGAGGAAGAAGACGAGGAGAAGGTGCAGGAGAGAAGCCCCCGGCGGGTAAGGGCCTTCCCCAGGGATGTGGTGCTGGGGGACCATGGCCTCCTGGCCCTGTCCCAGCTGGGCACTGCCAGCTCTGCCATCCCCTCTGCAGCCCTGCTCTCTGCCCTTTCAGTCGCTGCAGTCGCTGCAGGAGATCAAACCTCTGCAGGTGGGTCATGGGATGGGTGGGTGCTGTGGGGCCAGAGTGGTTGTCACTGCTTGGAAGAGGAGACCGAGCTTGGGGACCCCTCAGCTGTGCCTCCCTCTTCCCCTTGGGCTGGGTGGCCTCTTTCCAACACTTTGATGTCCCTGCCACCTCAAGTTCTCCATCATCTTGGGCCTCCATCACGTCCAGGGTGACCTCTTGGGGTCTGCATCTCTTTGGGGTCCCTGTCACCTCAAGTATTCCATCATCCTGGGGTGCCCATCACCTCAGGTTCTCCAGGCCTTTGGGATCTCCCTCACCCTGGGGTCTCTAACATCTTGGGCTGTCCATCCCCTTGGGTTCTCTGTGACCTCAGGTTCTCAGCCTGCTTGGGGTCCCCACCGGCCCCTGGTCCATCATTCCATTGCCTCAGGTTCTGCACCACCCTGGGGTCTCCACTGCATCAGGGTCTCCATGGCCTTAGGGGGCTCAGCACTCAGTGCCAGCAGGGGAGGGGGACTGCAGACCCTCAGGCAGGCAGGTGGCCACTGGGGCCAGGGTGTCCCTGATGCCACGGTGTCTCCTGCAGGCCAAGGATGCGTCACAGGTGTCCCCAGAGCTGTCGGCGTTGGTGGTGTACTGTCAGGCTGTCCCCTTCCCTGGGCTGGCCCAGGCCCTGCGTCACCCCCAGCCCTGCCAGGTGTCCTCCTTCAGCGAGAGGAAGGCACGGAAGCTCATCAAGGAGGCGGGTGAGGGACATTGGATGGGGACACGGATGGGGACAGGATGGATCCGTGCTCCTGAGTCACTGGGATGCAGGATGGGCTAAGAACAATGGGATCTGTCTCTAGGGTGGCTCCATGGGTGGTAGTCAGGGTCACAGTGGCCTCACCCAGGCTGCCCTGGATGGGTGAGACTGGGGTCTGCTGGCAGGGCCTGGGGCCACAGGGCAGGGCTGGGGTCACACAACCAGGATCAAGATCTGGGGTCAGGGTTTAGGATGTGGCATCTGGGTCCAAGGCCTGGGGCTGGGGATAAGGTCTGGGTCAGAGTCCAGGGACTGAGGTCTGGGGTCAAGGTCTGAGGCTGGGGTTCAGGGTCAGAATCTGAGTCAGGGCCTGAGATTAAGATCTGAGTCAGTGTTCAGGATCTGGGGTCCAGGGTCAGTGTCTGGGGCCAGGGTCAATATCTGGGGTCAAGGACTAGGATTAGGATCTGGGTCAGGGCATAGGCTTGGAAGTTTTGGTTTGGAGTCTGAGGTCCAAGGATCAGGGTCAAGATTTGGGGTCAGGGTCTGGATTTCATGGTCAAGGTCCAGGGTCAGAGGTTTGGAGTCCGAGGTCCAAGGTCAAGGTCCATGGTTGGGATCTGAACCCCAGGGTCTGGTTTCAGTGCTTGGGTGACATTTCAGGCTCAGGGTCCATCCAGCTGGGCAGGCTCTGTCCATGTCCCTGGGCCCATCATCCACTGTTGGGGCCCCCGAGCAGCACCCAAGGGTGCAGTGGCCCAACTGAGCCGTGTCCCCCCCCAGGCCCGGCGCTGGTCCGGTACAACGCCTGCCAGCTCAGCCGCGTGTACCCGCTGGGGCTCAAGATGAACTCGGCCAACTACAACCCCCAGGAGATGTGGAACGCTGGCTGCCAGCTCGGTGAGAGACCCCCAGACCCCCCACGACCTGGCACCCATCCCCAGAGCCGCCACCCACGCTGACACCCCGTCCTGCTGTCCCCACAGTGGCCCTCAACTTCCAGACGCCGGGGTACGAGATGGACCTGAACGCCGGGCGCTTCCTGCCCAACGGGCGCTGCGGGTACGTCCTGAAGCCGCCGTGCCTGCGCAGCCCCCCCGGCGATGCCTCCCGGCGCCTGGCGCTGCACATCAGGGTGAGCACACCCCACCAGCCTGTCCCCACGCCACCCACGTCCCTGCTGGCTCACACCTGTGACATTCCAATGCCACCTGCACCTTCTCCCAGGTGACACCGATCCCACTCCCAAACAGGTGGCACCCAACCTCTACTGGGTGACACCAAGCCCGTGTCCAGCCAGGTGCCACCCATGTCCCCTCAGGGTGATGCTAACCCTGTGTCCAGCCCGGTGCCACTCACACAGCTTCTCCTGGGTGCCACCAACCTCTCTTTTGCTGGGGACATTGAGCCTTCCCTCCAATCTGTTTGGGTGCCACCCATGTCTCTACTCTTGCATGACACCAACTCTGTCCCCAAATCCAGCTGGTATTAGCCGTGTCCCTTCTCTGAGATGGCATCAGCCACCTCCCTCCTCCCCACCCCATCCCCAATCCCAGCCAAGTGCCACCCACATCCCCTCTCCTGGGGACCCAGCCACATGCCACTCATGTTCCTTCTCCTGGGTGGTACCAGTCACCTCCCCCCTCTTCACCTTATCCACACTTCTGACTGTGCCACCTATGACACTTCTCCTGTCCCCAAATCCAGCTGGTGTCAGCCACTGGGTGGCATCAGCCACCTCCCTCCTTTTCACTGAGTCCCAAACCCCAGCCAAGTGCCACCCACGTCCCTTCTCCTGGGGGCACCAGTCCTTTCCCCACACCCGTGCACCCCTGGTCCCCCCCGTGGTCCCTGTCCCCTGGTCCCCAGCTCCCTGTGCCTCAGGTGATCACAGCCCAGCAGCTGCCCAAGCTGAACAGGGACAAGGGCAGCTCCATCGTGGATCCCTTTGTGCGTGTGGAGATCTACGGGATCCCGGCCGACTGCGCCAAGCAGCAAACCCACCACAAGCTCAACAACGGTGAGTGCTGGCACCTGGGCACCCCCAGGGACACCCCTGGGCACCTGGACCCATGGGGACACTCCAGGGCACCCTGACCCATGGGGACATCCAATTACCTATTACCTCCTACAGCCCTATGACTCCCCAAATCCCAGGAATGCCCAAGGACACGCCGGTCCCCAGGGTCCCTTGGGACACCCTGATCCCTGCAGACATGCCAGGGAAGCTGATCTTCAGGAGTGCTCCAGGACACCCTGACCCCCAGGGCCCCCCAATGCCCAGGAGTGCCCCAGGACACCCTGCCCCCAGGGTCCCTCAGGACACCTGGTCCCCAGAGGCATCCCAGGGACACCCTGACCCCCAGAACACCCCAGGGCACCTTGATCCCATAGGTAGCTCAGGGCACCTCTTCCCCAGGGACACCCCAGGGCACCCTGATCCAGGGAAACCTTGATGCCAGGGGCACCCTGATCCCTGTGAGGGACAGTCCCTCAGGTACCCACACCCCAGCACTCACTGCCAGTTGAACCAGTGCCCAGAGCACCCCAATCCCCTCCGTGCACCCAAATGCCTCCTCCCCAGCACAACCTGATCCCCACCAGTGGCAGGGACCATCATGTCCCAGTTCTCCCCAGTGCTGCTCCCTTATGGTCTCCAGTACATGCAGCCCAAACCCAGTGTGATGCCCATCCTCCCCAGTACCCACAGCCCCAGTATGACCCCCAGTCCCCCAGTACACCCCACCATGGCCCCAGTGTTACCCCCACTCTCCCTGTGTAGTCCAGCCCAGCTCCAATATAACCTCCATTCCCCCAGGATATCTGATCAGAGTCCCAGCATGAACCCATCCCTCCAGTACATTCCACCAGAATCACTGTACAGAGAATGTACAACCCCCATTCTCCCAGTATAGCCCATTCCAGCACCAGTAGGGCCCCCTTTCCCCCAGTGTACCCCATCATGGCTCCAGCAGGACCCCTATTGCCCCATATGACCCCTGTTCCCCCACTGTACCCCACCACAGCCACAGTAGGACCCTTTCTCCCCAGTACACCCCATTGTGTCACCTCCCCATGCCCCAGTGCAGGACGGCAGCTCAGCCAGGGCAGGGCCAGTGCACGGGGGTCCTGCTGTCCCTGCGGGGCAGTGGGTGGCCCCGGTGGCCCCGGTGGCCCCACCCACCCCTCGCGCTGCTGCCGCAGGTTTCAACCCGCGCTGGGAGGAGACGCTGCGGTTCCAGGTGCGGGTGCCCGAGCTGGCCCTGGTGCGCTTCGTGGTGGAGGACTATGACAGCACCTCCTCCAACGACTTCGTGGGGCAGTTCACGCTGCCCCTGCCCAGCATGCGCCAAGGTGGGTGAAGGTGCCACCCTGCTGCCCTCCAGGGACGGGGACAGCCCCCTGCCACCCGCTGAGCCCCCGTCTGTCCCCAGGGTACCGCCACATCCACCTGCTCTCCAAGGATGGTGCGTCCCTGTCCCCAGCCACGCTCTTTGTGCATGTCCGATGCAAGAGCCTGTGAGGTGACCACAGGAGGGACATCCCTGTGTCCTCCAGGTGCCTGCGGGAGGGACATCGTGTCTCCATGTGGGGGACAACAAGCTCCTCCATGGGTGGGCGCCCTGCGTGGGGACAGTCCGGGGACACCGCTCACCTGTCTGCAGTGACAGCAGGGCTGGCAGGACCCAAAAGGGTGGGGGCTCCCTTCCCTGTTCCCCAGTGCCACCCAATCTGCCAGTGCCTTGCTCCTCCCCTCCTTGAGGGGACAGAGATGCTGCGACAACCAGGACGGGTTGATTGGGCCAACAACAGCCCAGCACAGCCCCACAAGGGTGACATGGGTGACAGCAACCCCCAAATGTCACCAGTCCTGGCCATGCTTGATCCCAGCCCCTCTCCTGGGGTGCAAGGATGGTGCCATCACCCTGGAGTCCCTGAGGGGACCCTGCCACCACACACTCCAATGTGCCCGGGTGGGGACACATTCCCAACCTCTGCTCTGGCACCTGCGACAATCACAGATTTACACCCCGGCATCAAGCCAGTCGAATAAAGGTTTTATTTTAACAGAGCCTGTCCCAGTGTCTCTGTCACCCCCCGGGGCCCATTGTGGGTGGATCAGGGCTGAGCCCATCCCCAAATCAGCGGTGCCCTGGGGAGCTGCCAAGCACCCATGGGTGCTGCACCCATGGAAGCTGGGGGGAATCATTGGAGTAGCCCTCAAACCTGCCATGGGGACAAGATGAGGGTCCCACAGGGTGTCCCCCACCTGCACCCAGCCTCCCCTAGCCCAGGCCAGCAGGGACACAGGAGGGGACACAGAGGTACTTGCATAGGTGACACAGGACCCCGAGCAGGGGGGATATGATGGCACTGCCAGGGGGAATGTGGTGGGCTCCTGGTCCCCACGGAGGCCCCACAGGTCCAGGCTGGGGTGGGCACAGGCTCTCAGGGTCCATGGTGCCACGGGGTGTGACAGGGACACGCAGGGACAGGGAGGCGTGGGAGTGCATAGATGGGGTCTTGGCCTTGGTGTGCAGCTTTGGAAACCTTTGGCTGGGCGGGCAGGAGCATCTCAGAGCTCTGGGTGGACAAGGTTCATGACATGGCAGAAGGCTGTCCGGGCACTCCTTTCCCAACAGACCTCGATGGGATGAAGATTTTCCGTGAAAACATTTCCTTCATCTCGGCGGATCCCACAGCACGAGGTGGCACCGGGAGCGGGCGATGGAGGCACCGGGGGGCTGGGGAGGCTGAAGCTCCGGCGTGATGCTGATGGCGTATCCGTATTTCCATGCTTCCAGAGAAAAGCAGCTGAGCAGAGAGGCTGGAGGTGTGGCAGTGGCAGTGGAGCATCCCCCGGTGTCTGCAGCCCCACGGGTGGGGAAGGAGCCCCAGGAGTCCCAGCAGAGCGGGGTGCGCCAGACACGCTCTGGAGCTGAATCCCCCTGGATCTTCGGGCACTGCTGCCCCTCGGTTCAGCACTCGCCCTGTGGAGCAGGAAGGGCTGGAGTCTCCATGGCTGGGCAGGACATGGGACAAGGCAGCACTTGCACAAATAGCCCTTGGAAAGGAATCTCGAACGTGCTCCCGAGCCTGCAGGGAGGGACCCTGTTTAATGGAGTCATGAGCAAACCGGGGGCAAAGAGCTGAGCAGGGGAGATCCCGAAGCACCCTCGGGGCAGGCAGGAGGGTTTGGCCAGCAGCCAGGACGTCCCGGTGCTCCAGCACGCCGGCACCACAGCATCAACCTCAGCTGTCCCCACGGAGAAGAGTCCCAGTCCAGCAGCCCAGCGATGACCTTCAGCAGCCGAATGCAACTCATGGCAGTTGGGAACAGGAAAGATTTAAAATATATATAATATATACTTTTATTATTCACCCGTTAAATCCATTATATGCCAATCATGATCTAGTTTCAGCAGTTACATTCCCTTGATCATGTCTTTATGAGGATGCAATTACATCAAACAAGGAGACGGCTGACGGCAGGGGGGCGGCGGCTCCGGTCCCCCTCTCCCGGCACGGGTCCAGCTTTGGCAGAAAGGATGAGGGCAGCACCTCCACAGACCCGGCTCCTCCACGCTCTCCTGGCAAGGGCTCCCTTACTGCAGCACCAATCCGACCTGGGAGCAAGGGAAACGGGGGTCAGGATGTGCCCTCTGCTCTGTTCCCAGCTCTGCACACGTGCAGCTGGGAAGGCTCAGTGCTGCCTGCGTGGGTTTCCCCACTGGTTTTGGGGTATTGAGAGCAGCAAAGCCCTGGCTTTGTGGCTGAATGGGCACATGGGCCCTGCCCAGCTCTGATCTGGGGAGGTGACCAATGTTTGGGGTGTGACAAGCCCCATCAGGTTATGAGACAGCCTTGATTCATGAGCCAAGGATGGTTCTGAGCTCATGAGTAGAGGGATGGAACACGTCTCCCATGAGTTGGGGTTGTTCAGCCTGGAGAAGGCTGCAGGGAGCCCCTTCCAGTGCCAAAAGGGGCTCAAAGAGGGACTTTGGACAAGGGCCTGGACTGACAGGACACAGGGCAATGGCTTCCCACTGCCACAGGGCAGGGTTAGATGGGATATTGGGAAGAAATTGCTCCCCATGAGGGTTGCCCAGAGAAGCTGTGGCTGCCCCATCCCTGGAAGTGTTCAAGGCCAGATCAGACAGGGCTTGGAACAACCTGGGACAGTGGAAGGTGTCCCTGCCTGTGACAGGAATGAAACCAGGTACTCTTTTAAGGTCCCTTCCAACCCAAACCATCCCATGATTCTGTGACTTGGGAGAAGCTGCTTCCCAAGAGCCTGGTCCCTGGACGTGTCCCTCTGCAGGCAGCTGGCACCGCTGGCGACCCTCCAGGATGTGCTGGTGGCTGGTCATGCACTCTGACCCAGTGGACCCAGAGGCAGCCCCACCACAGGAAATGCTCCCAGCACCAGGCTCTCCCAAACCCGTGCTCTCCCAGTGAAAGAAGGGATTGCTGGCACCTCCTGGCAACCTCCTGGGGCTTCCTAGGAGGCTCAGCAGGAGAGTGAGGCTGGTTTAGGGCACAGGGCTTGTGCCCAGAGACAGACCTGGCTTCACATCAGGGAACCAAAGCCCTGTGACTGCCATCAAGGTATTAATTAGCTGTCAAGGCATTAATTAGCTGTGATGTAACCAGGCAGATTCTGGTTCTTAAGCACCATCCTCTGCAAGGTGGACTGGACAGATGCTGCTCCTCAGGGTGGAGGGACAGTAGCAGCCAGGTGCTGCCTCAGAATGGCCGAGGGCAAGCAGATGGGGCTGCAGCACAGCTCTGGGAGCAGGTCAGTGGGGAACAGGCTGCTGGTCCTGGGGACAAATGACATCCTGGGACCATGTGGCTCAGCACCCTGCATGTGGTGACAGAGCTCCTTTGTCACAGGTCCTGCTCCAGCCTTGCTGTGCTGTTCCTCCCACCCCAGCAGGACACGCTGACACCCAGGGCTGTGCAGTGACACCCAGGTCCTGTGTGGGATCAAGGACACTGTCACAACCCCTGGTGTCACATCTGTCACCCTGCAGCCCTCTGCTGTCTCCTCCGTGACTGGCCTCCTTCCTCAGAGGGAACAGGTTGATGTGAGGGGAAGGACTGAACCTGCACTAGTCCAGGAATAGAATTAGCTTTGGAAGACGAGTGTAGAGGGATTTTCCCCAGGGACACTCTCTGTGCAGGCACAGGAGGTGACACAGGGAGCTGACACTGGATCACCCATCACCATGTGTGACACTGCAAGGACACCAAACTCACGTCCCCAGGGCTGTGGGGATGAGACCCCTCCTCACAGCACTGACCTTCTCTGGTGCCATGCTGGGACACTTCCAATTGTACAGGTAATACTGCAGGTTCCCATCCCCGATCCCGAACTTCAGCTTCTCCAGGAAGGTTTTGTTTTCCATGAGATCCAGTGCATTGAAGACGTCAAATCCTTTCTGCACAGGGAAGACATGAAGCCATCAGTTCCTGCTTTTGTGCTAGGGAGTTCTTCCCACCTGTAACCAGCCTGGCCCCCTTTCCCGCCCGGCTTTGAATCAGAAACAGGGAAGAGCTCAGCCTTGGTGTCCCCACCCTCCATCCAGCTACTGCAGGACTGTTTGCTGTAGGACATGAGTAACACCCTGAGCTCAGCGCACCATGAGCTGGAAAGTTCAAGGTACTCCTGCACCCTTCTCCTGGCTGGCAGATCCTTTAGGATTTGGATTTCTACAGCCCTGGGAACAAGCCCTTCCCACAAACCCAAGGGTGGCCAGCCTGCAGGGAGCTGCCCCGTGTCCCACGGTGCCAGCCCATCCCTGCCATCCCTCACCGACTTGGCGAGGATGAGCGCGTCACTCATGAGGTCGATGAGAGGCGTCTTGGTGTGAACATTGTAGAAGGAATAAGCAGCTTTCAGGCTCTTGTGAGTTGGGTGGTTCATGATGGTGGAGGGCAGCGTGTAGAAGCTCAGGAAGTCTGTCACCTCTCCCGGGGCACTCTGCAAGGCAGAAGTGACATCACGTCATGTCAGGCTGAGATAAAGCCTGGCCAGAGCCTTTGAGGGGCTCTGCCAGTTGGAGTGAGGGGTGCAGGGAGCCTCAGGGCCCAGGATGGAGGCACCATCCTCCAGCAAATCCCCATCCTGGAGGGGCATGGAGCCCCTCTTCGACGGCTCCCACAACTCCAGTAGAGGCAAAAGCCCTGGAAAACACCCCTCCCATCCTGCTCCTGCCCCTCACCTCTACCACAAAGGTGTCAATGATGTTCTCCTGAGGCAAGAACCAGTGCTCCACCTCCTCTCGGCTCATCACGGGTGTCAGGTGGAACTGCTTCAGGTACTCAGTCAAGAGCTTGTGCACAGCAGAGATGTCTTTGTGCTCCATGGGCCGCAAGCCGGGAGTCTTGGGAGTCTACAGAAAATGGGACAAGTTGTTTCATTGCTTGCACAGTGGTTTTCATCACCCAAGGGCTCTCCAATGAGCAGCACAGAGACACTCTCTGCTTAGATCAGCCCATTTTCAGCCCCCCAGCCCTGCATGCCAGGAAGGGATGGATGTGATCGGCCGTGACACCGATGGCAAAGATCACAGAGAGCACAGCATGTCCCAAATCCCCAAGCGCCAGGTCATGTCCCACTGGAAATCGTCTCCTACCCCCTAACGACACAAACTCTCTGTTCCCACTCACAGCAGGCACAGGCTGGGAGATGTGTCCCAGGACATTACTCCCAGCTGGCCTCAATTACTAATCTAGGGTTGGGATGGCTCAGCAAGCCCAGATCTGTTCTGGGGCTGAGTTTCTGTGCAAAAACCTGTAGCTCCAGCCCAGCAACTGCTGCCTGTGTGGCTGTGGGAGGCAGGAGCTGGGAGCTGCCCAGCATGAAAGCAGCACTCTCCACCCCAAAGGGGCAGCTCTGGCTGACAGAAAGGAGCCAACAAGGTCGGGGAAGGTGGTGGCAATTGCAATGCATTGTTTGTTTTCTTCTCTTCCATCTCCAGCTGGGGAACTTCCCCAGCAGGACAACTGCAGTGCCAGAACTGATCAGTGTGACTGAAGAATGAGGGACTAACCCAATCCAAGGTCACACCGAGGCTGTGTTTGGACAGATGAAGGCTGTCACATCTGCCTACTCGTTTTACCAGGACGACAGGCTATGACTCACCAGCAAACAAAAGCTCATAGGGTCCTCTAACTGCAAGAATTTGCCCTTAAAATGCAGGTACCCAGGCAAAAATACATAAAGATTAAATAAAGCACAGCTGCTTGACAGAGTCATTTACTACACGGAACAAACCCTGGGTCTCCAGGCAGAGGACTTGACCTCGACCAGGATATTTGTGCCTCTCCCCTCGCCCAGCGAGGAGCAACTCCTGAGCTCTGCTCCCGGCTGGCACCCACCTCGGGCAGCCGGTAAAGCTTCGTGGTACGTTGCATAGTCATGTTCCTGCTCAGGTGGGAAAATTTGACCTCGATGAGTTTCCGAGGATTCAGGGAGCGGTGCCAATACCTGCAGAAACACACTGGCAGTGGGAGACTCGTTCTGGGCCAGCGGCGCAGTCGCGGGGGCACGAGGTTCCCGTGGCTGCCGCGAGGGCAAGTGAGAACATCAGGCCAGCAGCTCCCCACAGAGAGAAACAAGGTTCTGAAGTGCTTGTGCTGCCAAAGTCTCCTCGCCTGTGTTACATGAGCAGCCTTAGCAAAGCCACTGCACTTAATCCTGGAAGGACAGCGTGGGAGGAGAAGCCTGGGCTGGGATCACTCTCTCCTGTCCCAGGGAATCCCACACACACTACTGGCCACAGAGGGGACCTCAGGAAGGGAAGGTCTGCACACAGAAATCTTGGGAGAGCCACAGACACTCACCTGCAAGTCCCCACAGGCTTTGGCAGCACCACTCCCGCAGTGTAAACAGCCTGGAAGATCCCCTCTAGATGCACCCTCCTCGTGATCTCACGGATCAGAACCGGAGCCACCCGTTTGGAGCGCAGCTTTTTGTGGACACACAGGAAGTTTATCTCCACCATCTTCTTCTCTCTTGGGGAAGAAACAATGCAGAACATGAGGCTTGACTGTTCTGACCTGGGAGGAACAGACCAACGCCCTGGGCAATCTACCTCCAAGCCCCTCCAAGGGAATAAGGAGTCAACGCCTCAGGGAAGGGGCAGGGGCTGGGTTTGGAGAACCCTCCCTTAAGCTGCTACCCCAGAATTCCCAGGGAAAATGGTCTGAATCTGTGTCAGGGGAGGGTCTGGTTGCATATGAGGGAAAGGCTATTTCCCCAGAGGGTGGCTGGACACTGCTCAGGGAATCTCCTGGGAAGAGGCTCCCCAGATAATGGTCAGAGCCCCAAGGCTGCCAGAACTCCAGGAGAGTTTGGAACACAGTCTCAGTCACAGGGTGGGATTGTCAGGCTGCCCTGTGTAGGGCTAGGAGCTGGACTGGATGACCCCTTCCAGCTCAGGACATTCTATGATTCTACCTCTCCATCTAGCCCTGGATGATTTCTGTAAGTCAGAGCTCTAAGTTATCCTAACTCATGGAGGAAAACAGCCTTCACAGTGTTAACTACAAGATGTCCCTGCCCAGAACCTCCCTGGCAACCTTTAAATATCCCCCATTTTCCCCTCCAAGCAGCAAAACACCTCCAAAGCTGAAGGGTGCAGGTCTGGCTGTGGGCTGGGGAGGACAACGTAGCCAGATCCCCTCAGCACTCCCAGAAAGCCCCAGGTGCCAGCAAGGGGCAGCATGAGAAATGCAGTGGAGCAGCACTCACGTGTCATAGATGTGGATGGTGGCTGGAATTGCGCTGATAAATCCCACCAGCTTCTTGCTGGAGACCACTCGGACCCCACAGTGCCACTGGGGCAGCCAGCCTGGAGGACGTAGTGCCCTGGGGAGGGGACACACCTCAGCACTCACCTCCCATCCAAGGTCCCTGGTGTACCTGCTCCTGCCTCCACCCTGCCCTGGGACACCCTGAGTCCTGCTCGCCAGCAAGAGGATGAGAGGGTGACAGTGATGTGACAAGGACTGTTGGGATCCAGGGCAATTTCTGCACCCCAGGGCCAGTTCTCACTAGGGACACAGGAGGGAATCTCTGTTCCTTCATTCAGGAATACCCTGAGGAAACAACAGCTCTGCTGCAACAGGACTCCAAGGTATTTGCTGGCAGTTGCCTTCATCCCATAGCTCCAGGGCACTGAGGAATTCCTCAGCTACTGGGATTTTCACCAACACTTGAGGGATCAAACCAAAGAGGAAAAAAAATCCACTTTTAAGCTCCCATATCTTGAAGGAGCCAGAGGCAGGCAAGGCTGGGTGACAGCCCCTCTCACCATGTCCCTGGGACACTGTACACAGTGACAGATGGGGAAGGGACATTTCAGGAAGAAGGGAGATGGGATAAGCAAAGGCAGCTGCAGCCCTGTCACTGGGATCAAGCTTGTCAGCATCCCACACCCTGTGCTCTGCACTCCTGGTGCCACTCACCACAGCAGGAACTCGGGCGAGTAATCGAACCGGAACATGTTGTCATCGTCCTCCACGTAGTTCTCGTTGAGCAGCGTGTAGAGCTCCTTCAGCTGCAGCAGCACAGAGCACGCAGGTTAAGGAGGTTACTCAGCCATCTCCTGCCCCCACACAGGACCCTGAACACTTTATGTGTGGCCACAGCACTGCAGCATCAAGTGCAGCCGTGTCCCCACCCCTGGCACATCCCCCTGCTCCAGGGTCCTGAGCAGTGCCACACAGAGCAGGGGGAGCAGCAGGACACAGGTGAGCCCTGTGCCATCTCCCAGGAAGGTGGGGCATGCTCTCAGGGGTCTTCCTAAGAGAAAACTCCTTGCTTCAGGCACCCTTACACCCCCTTGAAGAAACCAGGCCAATCTAGCCAAGCTGGGATGGGTAATGGAGAATTGCAGTGGTGGGGAGTCAGACCCATCCAAGCCCAAGGACATAGTGTGGCAGAGCCAGAGAGTCGCCTGCTCTGGTGAAGGAGATGTTTCCATCCCCAAAACCATCTGCAACAGTCCAAGCATTGAACTGCCAACCAAGACACTCCCACCATGCACATGCCCAACTGCCTGTACTCACCACACCTCTATCCCCCAGGTCCAGGGCATCCCAGGTGAAGCCCTGGGGCAGGGTGTACGGCTCCTGACGGATGTTGTCCTTGTCCGGCTCCACTGGGCCGTGGGTGTTCACCACTTCTCCTGTAAGACAGAGCAGGGAGCCATCAAGAAGTTCTCTACCATGTGAGGCCAAGCCTCCATAACACCTCAATCTGGTGTCCAAAGTGCCTCATGTCTCCCACCCCTGCAGTGGCAGACAGGGACTGTCACTTCACCCACCCAATTTGGGATATGACAATGGGCAGGGAATCAAAACTCCTTCCAGGGCAACAGTGGAGCCCATTAGATGACCAAATACAGCCACAGCTACATCCTCCAGCTCCACGTGATGCCTGATCCTTCCCCATCCCCACAACCTCAGGCTGGGCCAGCACTTTCCCGTGAGCCCCTCCATGGGACAGTGATCTCCTGCCAGCTCTGGCCACTGCTGCTTGGCAAGTGTCAGGGTTTCCTGCCCACTGTGCCTAGAGAAGAGCTGCAGTGAACAACACAACTTTTGTTGTAAAACCACTGACTCCCAAAGGCCCTGATTCAGCCAGGAGATGTCAGCTCAAGCTCCAGCTTTCTCGGGGATGTCAGTCCAGCAGCATCACTTCAGTGCTGCCAAGAAAAGTGAGTTGTGCTAATTAAGAATTCCCTTAAAAAGGCATTGAAAAGGTTTCCAAGCAATGGGGAGGTGATGAAAGCCCGGAGCAAAAACTTGCCCCATCACACCCACCCCAGGCAGTTTCCAGAAACACTCACCCCTGGCTGCCCTCTCTGTTCTGAGCAGGTGCTGAACTGTTTTGAGATCTGGCCCCAAAAATCCCACAGCACTTCTGTTATCCAGCCCTAAATAGCCCTGTATCCCTAATGCCGTGTGCCAGAGCATGCCAGGACCACAAGGAGCTGGGACACAGTGAGGGGACAGCAGCCAGGCACAGCCACCACTGTGCTGTTGGGAGGAACAAGCTGCTTTGTGCCTCTCACTCCCCAGGAGACACCTTCCACCCTTCCCCCAGGGTTTTCACAAGCAGGAATGATGTTTCCCATGTCCAGCACCCTTGGCAAAAAGGGCAAATGCAAGACCAGGCTCTGCTGTCTCATATGACCACGTGTCATCTCACTGATTTTCCCAACAAAGCTGAGACTGTGGCTCCCAGGAAAGTTTCTGAAACCCAAAAAGGCCTCAGAGTGGTGTGGACAACATAGAATGGGAATCAAACACTGCATCTGCAGCAAAAGGGACACAAACTCATGAAGGGAAATACTGAAGAGCTGCAAACTTGAAGCCGTGACAAGTTTTGCATAAATCTAGAAACTGTGGGCTTGGACTCATTCTTTAGCTCCCCTGAGCTCTGGGGGATGCAGATGAGGAGAGACTGAAGTGAAGTTATCCCAGGCACCCCAATCAGCCTGGGAATGAGTGCCTTCCAGTCAGGCAGCTCTCCTGTGATATCTGCTGAGAGCTCCTGCCACCATGTCAGCAGCAGATCACTGCCACAGGCTGTCAGGAGCAAGAGGAAGGGCTGGAGCAAGGACCAGAGCTGGCAAGCACCACTGGGATGTTCACAGGGGGAGCAGAGGACCAAGAGATGGGCCTCCCCATTCTTAGATGTTCATGGCAGCTTGGGGTGGAGATGCTTTGATGTTTGTGCTTCCCCTCTCCTGGTTCAGCTGCAGCTCCCGCCTGTGCCAGAGAGGGATGTGACCCCAGGAAACCAAGGATGTGGCAGCTCAGCACTGGACCTGCTTCCCAGAGCTGCTCCCATCACCATCCAGCCCCCACCCACCCAGAGTTACCTTCCCCAGCAAGGATCCCTGTCTGGGAAGCTTCAGCCTCCAGGAAGGGGAGAGTTGGACAGCTCAGAGTCCATAGGATGTGGCAACACCACACACGAAACTTGGGTACAGAGGGTTGGGGAGACCCAACTCCAGGGCTGCAGACTGGGACTGAGGGATGCACAAACGCAGGAGGCATCAGGTCAGATGTCTGAAGTGGTTCCTTGTCCCTCTGTACCCCCTGAAGTGCTTGCACAGCTCTTCAGACCCTCCCCATCCACTCAGCCTACGATGCTGAATGGTGGAGAAGTGGGTTTGATGCCTTTGAAGCCCAGGCCAGGCAAGGACTCACTTGGTGGCCACAGATCAGCATCTCCAGGCTTCTCTGAGGGCTTCCTGGAGCAGCCTGGGAACCACAAGGCCTCCCCCAGGGCCCACAGGACATCAAGGGGCTGCATGTACCTAGCTTGGGCACTGGCTGTGTGTCCCAGAACTGGTAGCTCCTCTTGCTGGCTTCCTCCATGGTTTTGGCAGGGCCCTGACCCACGGAGAAGAGCTCGATGGCTTTTTGAATCTCCTGGATCCTCTCAGCGGGTAAAGAGTTCACCTGAGGGCAGAACAGAAGGGTGGAAAGACAAAATGAGTAAGCTGAGCCACCAGGTCTGTATGTGGGCTCCTCATCTGGGGAACCTGGAGCTGATCCTGTCATGGGGTACTGTCAGGACATGGAGAGCAGGCAGGAACCTCCCTTCCTATTCTCAATCCTTGACAGGATGGATGAACCCTTTCACCAGCCACCTGCCACACACCTAGACCTGCTTTCTAGGCACTCCTAGGACAAAGGGGATGGAAGAACTTTCTGAAAAATGCTTTAAGCTTCAGTTAAGTGGGTGCTGTGAGACCCAGGAGCAAACCTCCCCACCTGACATCCTGCAGAAACAGATGGATCAACCCACACCCAGCACTCAGGATTCGTTCAGTGGCTTTTCTCTCTCACTGCTCAGCCTCCTCCCTCTAAGCTGGATCTGAAACTGCAGCTTCCAGAGGAGTCCCGGGACATCAGGGACTGGGAGAAGGCAGAGAGGTTGAGTCAAGATAAAAGACACTTTCATCCTCCTCTTCCTCAGGGTGGATGTCTCTGCACTGAATTCCCAATCCCTCCTCTCTGATCCCTGAGGGAATTCAGTTTGAAAAAAGCAAAGACCCAGTTTAAAGCTCTGTGCAGTCAGATGGACAAAATATTTGGTTGGGAACTGGGCATCAGACAGAAAACAGCCTCTGCTGATGTGTGTCCTCTGCCACAGGACCAGAGGGGACAGAAGGGCCAGGAGGGTCAAACCCTGTGTGTTCCATGCTGCTTCCCAAATCACTGGCTGCTGGAGAGGATCAGCTCAAAGCCCAGAAGGATAAGATAGACCCTGCTCTCCCCAGCTGCTGTTTTTATGATCATCAAGCAAAAAATCAACACCATGAGATGTCACCCCTGTGCTGCTGCGGGCAGGACTCAGAGCTGGCAGGTGGCAGCGTGGCAGCTCCTGCCTGTGAAAGGCAGCTGGTGTCTGGGAAGAATAACTTGGAGGCGCCAGTCTGACCCTGGAACTGGCTGGGACACCCAGCCAAGGACTGCATTATCCCCAGAGTGCTCTGCAAACACCTTCCGCACCAACAGGAATTCCCACACATGGAGCCAGGCTGGGAAATCACTCTAAATCAGAAGTTTTTTGAGCAGCCAAGTTCCTAAA
Source organism: Drymodes brunneopygia (assembly GCA_013400955.1). Taxonomy (NCBI): domain Eukaryota; kingdom Metazoa; phylum Chordata; class Aves; order Passeriformes; family Petroicidae; genus Drymodes; species Drymodes brunneopygia. Next base: position 226,396 of record VZTZ01047224.1, on the reverse strand, counting down.
ACCAGGGCTAGGAACTTTTTTCTTGCCCTGAGTGACACTGGAGAGGTCCAGGATGGGGCTGGCTGTTGTGGGAGGGCCAGGATTCTGGGAAGGGGTTGGTCACCTTCACTGGCTGGTCCTGAGCCTGGTCGGGCTGGTCTCCTCCTCCTTTCTCTTTCTTCCGTTTGGGTTTCTTTTTCTTCTTTTTGGCTCCGCTGTCATTTGCTGGACTCAGGCCCCTGGAGAACAAAAGAAACATCATTGGAGCCTTGGGGTTTTCTTTTGGGAGAACATTTGTTTGGTTTCTGAGGCACTCTAAAGAAAATACAGGCTCCCTGCTGAGTCCAAGTCTCCAGGAAGGGGAATACTCGGTGCACAGAGGGTGCAGCCAAGTGCCCACCCCAGGGCACAGAACTCCCTGCGAGCTCCCAAAAAGAGACCAGCACCAACACCTCCCACCCTACAGGTGACCACATCCCCACTGTCACAACACCCCTCTCTGCCACCCAAAATCCACCCTGTGGAGTGCTGGGATGCCCAGCTTTGGCTTTTTCCTCTTCTCCATGCCTAAGGACAGATGTGGAAGCAGCAAACACTGGTCCAGCCCCACAGATAAGGCACCACAGAGAGGTTAGTGGCCAAGGACACTGTGCCAAGTGTCACCTCACCTGCACAGGTGGTACTCCAGGGAGACGAGGCTGTTTATAGGAAAATTATTATATTGTTACGCTGGAGCTGGGAAATTGAGAGTGAGGAGCAAATCTCTGGGAGTGCAGGGTGGAAGTGCCTGCACCAGGGCACAGCTCCAGGGCAGCCCTGGACATCCAGATCATGATCATCCCCAAACAGCTGCTGTGAAACCCCTCACTGAGCCTGGCCTTTGTTCCAGCACCATCCTGATGCCAAAACACAGGAGAGCTGCCTGCCTCCAGCATGGCAGATGGATCTCATGATGATGATCTCGTGATCCTGCATGGCATGACCTGACACAGGACAGGCAACGTTGTGGGGGAGCTGGGATACCCCAAGCTCAGAGGGAGCCTCCAAACAGGGCTAAAGCCTCCAAGAGGGTCAGGATTCAGGGGGAAATTCAGTCCCAGAGAGGCTGGAGCAGGTCTGAAGGGACAGATGAGAGGAGAAAGGAGGGACACAGGGCCAGGAGAGCTCTGCCAGCTGCCAGCACATGAGGGGTCTTCTATAAAGCAAGCTGGGGGACAGCAGGTGCCAGCACATGGCTCAGCTCTGCCCTGTCCCTCAGTGCTGCCCAGCAGGGTCAGGACACAGCCAGTGCATTTGTACTCTACAACAGAAGTGTCCCCTTCCCTGCACCCCAAAACAACTCTCACAGCAGGGACACCCCCACAGATCTGACCTGCCCAGAGGCACCAGCCTACAATCTCCCCACAAAAGCACTGCTCATTCCTGGAGCAGTTTAATGTCTTTACCAAACACAAGATAGTGGTGAAGAGGGTGGAGCAGGAAAAAAAGAAGAAACGTGCTGGAAAATATGTCAGAGCAGCATCCAACTATTTATTTCAGCAAGGCCAGAACACGGAGGAGCTTGGAGGGGAATAGAGCTTGAAGAAATGCAAGTGGAAAGTGTCCCTGACAATGGCAGGGGGTTGGAACTGGATGATCTTCAAGGTGTCTTCCAACCCACCCATTCCATGCAATCCCTGGGCTGAAGGTTATGAAACTAGGAAAAAGTGGATGGAGAAATGTTTTTTGAGGGATGAAGCTGGGAGATGCCTGTGCATGTGGCACAGAAAGCAAACAGGATGGGCTGCACAGTCCTGGGGAGCAGAGAAGGATCGTCTGCAGGACACGGAGCTGCTGGGCTGGGGAAGCTTCTCCTCTGGATAAAACCTGAACAGCAGCACAGACTCTGCAGACAGCACATCCTGGGGGAAAGGAGTCCCATCTATCAGCAGAGCCTGAGTGGAACACCAGGAGATGGGAAGCATTCCTGGTGTGGGAACAAGCAGTGGTTCAGGGTGAGCTGCTCCACAAAAGGCAGTGAAAAGAAGTCCCCCCTGCCTTCTCCATAAGAGCATGAAGGGGAGCAGGGAGAGCAGCAGGAGCAAAGCCACAGCTCCAAGGAGCAGCAGCTCCAAGGAGCAGCAGCCCACAGTGCTGCTGAACCATCCCTGGGGCGAATTTCACCTTCCCTCCCACTGCCAGGAAAGGGCTTTGCCTCCACCCGGGAGATGCTGCTTGGACATGACAGCAGCAGCAATCCCAGCACAGCGCTGCTGACACCACTATTGATTTTAGTGACAAATGTGTGATGGCTTTTTTAACTCTCTGGGGAGGAGCACAGGCAGATCCTGACCACACTGAAGACCTGGGATGAGCAAAGCCACCTTGGAGCTGCAATAAACACATCCAAACTGTTTCCTATCAATTTTAACACTACAAACTGACAGCAACAGGAGAATTCTTGAGCACACCCCAAGGGCTGGCTCTGTAAGCTGCCCCTTTCAAAGGAGATTGACACGTGTTCCCAGTCACCTGCACGTTGGGATGCTGCAGGTGTCAGTTGTGAAAGATAAAATGCTCCCCTCATACTTTGTCGGCACCGCTTTGCTTCATAAATCAGAGCTGCCAACTCTCAGCTTGGTGCTAATGAGCTCAGCCCAGCCATGCCAGGCTCGCAGGTGAAAGCACTGAGAAAATTCCTCCCTGATTTATGGGCAAAGCTGTCGTGACCTGGAAGAAATCAGGGTGGCAGAAGGTGGGATGAGGTTTTGCATTCCAGGTGGTATGGCCTGGGAAGGGCCCTGCTCCAAGCAGGAGATGAAAACCAACCTGGCAGAGGAGCCACAAGCGTGTAGGAAAATGCTGGAAAACCCAAAGATCCCACTCACTACACCCAGAGAAGCAACAATTACAGGTATTTTCTATTTATAAAATTTTCTATTTTATAAACCTATTTAGGAAAGCAAGCACCTTCTTTCTTCAGGGTAGCTGCATCCCTCAGGCACTCCCCAAATTAATGACAATGCCCCACCAGTGTCCTGGGACAAGCCACCACCACTCAAAATCTCAGCTACTGCAGTTGCTCTGACCCACAAAGCCAAGGGCTGGAGCAGTTTCATCCCCAGGAAGGGTGACCTGCCAGCCCAGCTCACATCCCACAGCCTTCCCAGCTGCACTTAAGGCCTTTTTCCTCCCACATCCCTTTGCATTCCGAGGTGTTTTCAGAGATGAAGGAGCTGGACAAGGGTGCCTTGGCTGCCCTGTGCAAAACATCTCCCAGTTCCCTGTGGGATCACCACGGTCTCTTTTCTGGTTAAAGAAAACGCTTTTTCCTTCTCCTGGGAAAGGCATCCCCACCATCATGCATGGCCACTACTCAGTGCTCCAATCCTTCTTTTCCCATTACCAAGCAGCTCTTTAAGTTGGAAGCAAAGGCTCCAGCACCAAAACAACCCCCATGAACCTGAGTGATCTTGGAAATTGATTTCTGGAAACACCTAAAGACAGCAGCTGGGCTTGTCCAGGGTGAGACCCGCTCAGACTGACTGTGCTCCACCAGCTCAGCCCCTCTAGAGGCTGGAAAACACCAGACACATCCAGTAACAAACTGGTGCTCAGCACCCACTTATGTATCCCCTGGACCCATGGGTGTTCCCCCTGTACTCCCAAACCAGAGGGAGGAAGCACAAGGGGAACAACTCCAGCGGTGGGTGGCTCCCTCAGCCTGGTGGGAGGCTGAAAGTGTCAGATGAGAAGGAGTAGATCCCTGCTCCGTATTTAGGTGCTGGAAAATCCTTCTGCCAACCCGGGGGCTAATCAGGCACGGTGCTTAGGCTGTAATCTCTGTAATCTCGTTAGGGGCTGTGGCAGGGAGGGAGGGAAGATCTCCAGATGGCAGAGCTCAGCCCCTGAGCCCAGTGTGCTCCCTACACCTACAACTGAATGTCACGTGCTGGAGCTCAGTGCTCGTCCCAGGAACCCCTTCCTGTGCCTAAGTGCAGGCAGGCACTGCCAAACCCACAGCTGCCCCTCTGGAAAAGCCCCTCTGTCCCCTCACACCCCATCAAGCAACAACTCAGCTGTGCCACAGGGCACTCCCCAACTCCTCCAGCCCGGAACAGCTTCCCCAGGTGGTTTTGACAACAATGGAAGCATTTGATGGGACTGGGACACTCCAGGCCTTGGTGTCACTGCTGCTCTTGCTGCCTGTGAGGTGACAAATCCCATCAGGCTGAGCCCATGAAACGTTCCTGCCTTTCAAGAACCAGGGAATAAACCCTCCACAGCCACCAGGGACGTGGCAGAAGCTCTCTCCACACAAAGAGAAATATGAAAAATAACAAAGTGGGATTATTTTCTTTGGAAAATCAACTTGGATGGCCACAGCAAAGAGCAGTGCAGCCACTTCTCACTCCTGACACAAGACTGACGCTGAGGAAACTCAATTCCTCTTTCCTGTCCTTAAAAGGAAAGGAAGTATTGCTTTCACTCAGGAATACTTTTATGTTTTAAACCTCAGCGCCAAGATCCAGTGACTCTCAGCACAAACTGGCACAGGCAGAGCTCCGAGAGTGGCTCTACAAACCCTGGCAGCTCAAAGCCCTTCCCCTGCCCTGTTTTTGGGGACAGTGTCACTGGGGTGACAGGAAACACTCCCACACCCCAGGGTAATAGGATGGTATGGAATCAACAGAATTAATGACTGTGCATCAAGAAAGCAAACCACCCTCCTTCCCACTGCCTGGTCTCTCCCTGGTGGATCCCTGATGGGTTTTGGGGGTACAGGAGGTTTGCCAGAGATCTCCAAAGCCTCCCTGCCTCACGCTCCTTATGGCTGTGCCCACCAGCCATGCTTTTGGTGTTATTTCCCAAGCTATCCAAACTATTTCCCACTGGATGTTTCCCAGACTGCTCGTGGTATTCCAGCTCCTCGAGGTGGCCAGAGAGATGGCCACACCAGGATCTGAGGAGGGCTCCAGAACACACCTTTTCCTGGCAAAGGGCAGGAGGAACGGCTGGGCTGGGGAGCAGCAGTGATTGAGCACCGCGTCTCCTCTGCTCGGCTCTGGCTTCCACAAACCTAATCATGTCAGAGGGAAAGAAAATAAAAATCTCCCCAAGCACGGCTAAACCGATTAAACTGAGACACAGTGCCACACCCGGGAGGCAAATGAAATATAAATGGGCAGCTGTGCTGTCATAAAAAAAGCCTCTGTGATATTTCTTGTGTGACCTTTTATTCGCTCTGGTTCCCGGGCAGGCGGGATTGCCTATGGAGAGCTGCTGATGGAGGGAGAAGGGCTCTCCAAGCCCATGGTCTCTGCTCTGCAGGGCTGGGGAAGCAGCACCAGGTGAGCAGGAGGTGCCCAGTGAGGCTCAGGCGCAGGAAGAACAAAACCGCCAGAAACCTCTGGAAAGCCCCAGGCTGACATTCCCATTCCCAGCAGGAATGGGGACGAAGCCTCTCCCGCAAATCCCAGGCATGGTGAAGCAGCTCTACACGGTATCAATTAAGGCAGTGAGTAATGAGGGTGCTACCTTAAGCATTCCAGCTCTTCCCTACGGAGATAAGGACCTGCCTCACTGCCTGTGCTCGCTCCCTGCCTTGTTGTTGTTATTCCATCATTCCACAGCCCTGGAGGCTGCGCTCCTCCAACCACGAGACAATGTAGGCAGAGCTTTGCAAAACCCTGGCCTGTGTTTAGGATAGCGACAGGATGAGTGTGCAGAAGCCCGGGATTACTCCAGGGCACGGGGATGCCACACGCTCCAGAAAAAAGGATCACGCATCCAATCGTGCCACCACCCTGGGTGTCACCGCGGGGATGGAGATGCCACGAATGGGCTGAGGCTCATGCGGGAGGGCAGAGGGAATGTGGGGAGACACACCATAATGCAAGGCCAAGAAGAGCTGTTAACTATTTCTACCCGAAAAAGGCAACCGCGGCCCGGTCCCGGCCGCCCCGCAGCCGTCTCCCATCCCGCAGCCGTCACCCATCCCGCAGCCATCTCCCATCCCCGCCGCGGCCGCGCCCGACCCTGCCGAGCTTCGGGCACGCTCCCGCAGCGGGCGTGAATGGGCGCCTACGGCACCGCCCCCCGCCTGACTGACGGGTGCCTCGACCAATCACTGCCCGGGATGCCGCCCAAAGACCAATCAGCGCACCCGAGGGGCGGGACGCCCCTCACTTCCCGACCGCTCCTCGCCTCAATGGGCCCGGCCGCCGCCGCGGCACGCGGTCCTGGCCGCCGCTTACCCCCGGTTGGAGCCATGCTCCGCCTCGTTCTCGCAGTCGCTGCAATGCTCGTGGTCGTTCTCCTCCGCCGCCGGCCGCGGAGGCCTCGCCGGTGGTCGCCTCACTGCTGTCTCACTGTCGTCCGCCATCTTGAACGGGGCCTCCGCGCGTGCCGCACCCCCGCAACAAAGCGCGCCGCGATTGGGCGGCGGGCCGCGGGGCATGCCGGGAGTGGTAGTCTGCGTGGGCATGCGGGGGCCGGGCTGCGCAGGGGCCGGGACTACAATTCCCGTCGGTCTCTGGGGGTGTCCAGGGACGAGGCGTCGGTGGCGGGAGGGCTCCCTCTCACCGGGGCAGCCGCGTGGATGCCCCTCCGGACAGAGAGCTGCAGCCCTGTCCCCCTGCTCGCCCGTTCCCCGCTGGGACCGCGGTGCTCCCGTCTCCGACCGCTTCCTGCTTGAGGGGCGGGTCGAGTCTAATGAGGGCGGCGCCGATTGGCTGGGAGGGGCGCCCCCGCTTCCTGGCAGCCAATAGGCGCGCGGGACACTGCGGCGCGCGTGAAGCCGGGCGGAGGGTGAGTGGTGAGGGCGGCGGGACGGGGCCATGGTGGGTCAAGGTGGTTGTGGCGGCGGCTCCTTCCCCGCCAATTAACCATGGATTTGGTGATTCTTCCCTTTAACTGCAGCCTCCTCGAGCCAAACACCGGGTCTCAGCCCCAGCCAGACACGAGGATGGGCTCAAGAGGAGGGCCGGGTGCAGGACGGTGCTGGAGGACACGGTCCAGCTTCATCCCCCAGTCCCTGTGCTTGCCCCGGGTGGATGGATTGGGGCTGGCAGCTTGTGCTGTGCTCAAAACCCGCAGGACTTGGGACACTGGAATTTTGGGGCACTTAATTCTTTAAAAAACTTGTCCTCGGTGCCTTAGGTGCGTCTCCCTATTTCTCACTGCAGGAACAGCTCACTGAGATTTCCAGCCTGAGCAGCCCCTGTGGCTCGTGTTCTGTTTTTCCCCATGTCTGGTTTAGCTGGCACAGGCCAAAAAATCCCCCCCCAAATCGTGTATTTGGGGGAAAACCGGTTCTGGCTCCTGCCGGTAACATCTGCAGGAATGAGCTGGCCTCTCCCCTCGTGTGCAGTTCAAACCCGAACTTGTTAAATATTGATGCCCGAGATGTGTGCAGGCCCTTGGACAGCACAAGTGTTCAGATCCCTGGCTGGCCCTGGTTTCCAGGATAACCCTTCTAAGGGCTGCTTTTCCCCTGCAGTAATTCCTGTGGTGGAGGCATGCAACCGAGGGACAGAAATAGCAGGGTTTCGGGAGCAAGTCCCAGCCGAGGCTGGAGGCCAGAGCTGGGGTTACTGCAGTTAAAGCCTTGTGTTTACAAGGGCAGGAGAGTTTTTAGTGTGTTTTTACAAAACAGTCACATGGAGCCTCCACTGCCGTGGTCCGGATCCTCCCGGTGCAGTGTTGCCCCACACAGGAGTACAAAGCCCTGGTGGGAGGCGAGGATTTTAACCTGCTGGGATGAGCAAATAGCTCCTCTGTCACTCCAAGTCCCCCCTGTAACACCGGGAGAGGCTCCCCGTGGGGTCCAGGTCCTGCCTGGGATATGTATCAGCCTCCCCAAAGCACTGCTGTTTGCTGTTATTATTTTGGCCCTCTCTGATTCCTGTTGGATCCCCCCTTGCTGCTGCTGGAGCCATCCTCATCTGTTGTCCTGGTGTCTGGGGAAGGGCAGGAGCAGCAGTGCTGCTGCGGGCTGGCCTTGGCTGCATGAGCTGCCGGCAGGGGCTGCTGCTTCTGCTCCAGCTCCTTCCCTCTGCTCAGCTGCCTCCAGCCACCACAGGACTTGCCCACCCCCTCCTTCCCCCCGGACTGTGGGTTTGGGTCCTGTTTGTAGGACTGAATTATGTCTATAAAATGTCTTTTTTTGTTGTTGTGTTCCAGCCAAAGGGTCACAGTGCTGTGTTTTCAGCCATCCTCAGCCCTCCTGCAGCCTCGTAGTCCCACCTGCTGTCTTTGGGTGCCAGCAGGACGGGCCCCACTCAGAGACAGTGTGGGCAGTAGGTACCTGGTTCCTTTCTGGGCAGAATTTTGGGGGGCTGGTGGTGTCTGGAGGGAGGGGGGAGGCCAGAGCCAGGTTTGGCAGGGTGATGGTGACCGAGATTGTTGGGGTTGGGCTGCCAGGAGGGAGCAGGATCTGGGTGAGCAGAAGCCAAGGCGTGACTGCCAGCAGCTTGTGGCTCCTGGCCAGAGGTGATGGAGCCAATTCCTTCTCAGGCTGGGCTGTGGCAGGTTCGGCCCCTCACCCGTGGTGTCACCCTGGATGAGGTGACAGCAAAGTCAGAGCTGCTGTCCTTGGTGGTTTGCAGGACTCGGCTGCACAAAGCCCTGGATGCTCTGGGCTGGGGCTGCAGGAGGGACAGTGCTGAGGCTGTTGTATTTTTGGGATGTAAATACTCACAGTAGTCCCCTCAGCTCTCCAGAGCTGTCTGTGTGTGGCTGAGCCTTTTGGTTTTGAGAACACACAGGCAGGATTTAGAGGATTTCAGGGTTTGGATTGAGCAGGGAGATCTCTGCAGGAGCTGTGAGAGCAGTGTTACCAACCCCCTCCCAGCCTCAAGGCCAAGGGCAAGCACAGATCTGTGCTCAGGGCCATGTTTGGCAGCTCACAGACACCAGTTTGCTGCTCAGAGCTGGGATTTCCCTGTCCTTTGGGCTGCCAGCAGTGTGGGAATGGGATTCACTGAGTGCCTGGTGTGCTCTGGGTCCCGATGGTGTCAGAGGTGGCTGAGCTCCAATACCCAGTGCAGCATTTGAGCAGGGCTGTCCCTCTCAGGCCTCGTGTGTCCCAGTCCTGGCTGAGATATTGTCTCAATTCTCCTTTTTTTCACTGCTCCTGGGTCATCCTCAACAAACCTGCCAGAAATTTCCTGATTTCTCTGAGTGGGTCCAGAGGAGGTCCAGAGGAGATGCTTCAAGGGCTGAAGCCCCTCTGCTCTGGAGCCAGGCTGGGAGAGCTGGGGGGGGCTCACCTGGAGAGGAGAAGCTCTGGGGAGAGCTCAGAGCCCCTTCCAGGGCCTACAGGGGCTCCCAGAGGGGCTTTGGACAAGGGCCTGGAGTGACAGGACAAGGGGAAATGGCATCCCACTGCCAGATGGGATATTGGGAAAGAATTGTTCCCTGTGAGGGTGGGGAGGCCCTGGTGCAGGTTCTCAGAGAAGCTGTGGCTGCCCCATTCCTGGGCTTTAAGATCTCTTCCAATCCAAACCATTCCATGATTCCATGACTCAAGGTGCTGTAGATGGGACTGAGGGGTGGAGATGCTAAAGGAGAACGAGTTCCTGAAGCTGCAGATAAACCATCTGGAGGCACTTAGGGCTGGCTCAAGTGACACATCCAGAGTTGGAGGGTCTAGAGAAGCCTTGTTTAATCCAACACCATCCTCCAGCCTGTGAAACAGGGATACCCAGCTCAGAGGGTGCCAAAATCCTACTGATATCTCAGTGATGCCTTGAGAAAGTATGAAAATGAGCTTTGAATGAAGTTGCCTGTTTGGGACTAAATATTTGATGTGCTCAGCATGAACAATATGGCCCTGTTCTGGCTTGTTTTCCAGCTCTTCTCTTTCTCTTCCAGAGCACGATGTTCCTGGTGGGACTCTCGGGTGGGATCGCGTCGGGGAAGAGCACGGTGGTGGCCGTGCTGCGGGAGCTGGGCTGTGCCGTGATCGATGCCGATGTTATTGCCAGGCAGGGTGAGTTTTCCGGAGCTGATCCCGCTCCCTGAGGTTCCCCTGACAACCGGGATCGCTGCCGGGAAGCGCTGACGGCAGAGGGTGCTCTGGGTACATCGGAGAAGGGTTTCCTGCCCGCTTCCCAGTCCGCGAGGCTGCGGAGCAGCTGCCCCGGGGGGAATTTGAGCTAGGATATATTTTTAATAAAGAAAAAAAAAAAAGAAGATCATGACCTAATAAACACCGTGGGGAGATTGTGCTCTGAGTTTCCATCCCCTGGCGTGTGTGATGCTTCCCAGCTTTGAAAGCCAACTCCAGGCAAAAATAAATATGGTTCCTTGTAAAGTGGGATCCCTTGGCTAATGTGATATGCCCCCCACCCCCTCCCCGAGCCCCAAGACATCCATCCTGTCACTCGTTGGGTGGGATCACTAACATGGCTGAAAGAGAATGCCCTCTGTGCTTGATGTTGTTTGCCTGGTCATACTGAGAGATCAGGTCACAAAATCACTGTGCTCAAAAAGAAAAAAAGAGGCTCCAGAGGTCCCAGGTTTGGGGGAGTTTGGTCTGTGCTCCTGCACTGCACACCTGCTCTTAAATGTGCTGCTTGGGCTGGAGAAAAGACCCAGAATTCCAGATCTGTTGCCTCAGTAGGACTGGAGCAGACCTTGTTTTCCCTGATTACCTGTGAGATGTTAATCCCTTCACCCCACCAGGATAACACAGAAAGCAGATGTTTTCCAGAGCAGCTGTAGCTGCCCCTGGATCCCTGGAAGTGTCCAAGGCCAGGTTGGACAGGACTTGGAGCAACCTGGGATAGTGGAAGGTGTCCCTGCCCATACCAGAAGGTGGAGCTGGATGAGCTTTCCCTCCAAACCAGTCTGGGATTCTGAGGGCTGTGGATCCTGCATGAGGCAGGTTTGGAGTCTGCAGCTGAGCTGTGGTGCAATGGTGTCATTTGGAAGTGCCTGAGCTTTTCTGTTTGGTGAAGAACTTGCTGTGTAGCCACTCAAAGCTGTGATGCTTTAACATTTTATTGCACTGTAATTCCCCTGGAGGTGCAGGAAATTTGCTGGAGGTGCTAAAAGCCCTCAGAGACGGTAGGAAAACACTACAGATACTCTGTGAAAGTTTTCTGCCAATCACTTTATTTTCCACCAATTCCTTTTTTATATGTGTGTGTTTACTATATGGATTTCACCCATCCTGAAAGTGCCTCCATGTGATATTCCATGGGAGAAAAAAATTGGTCTTAAAGACTTTTATGAGGTTGGCCTGAGGTTACAACCTGTGGCAATGTTCCTGGATTTGGGAGAGATGATTATCTGCGGTCTGTCCTTCACTGTGGTTACCCTCAGCTGGAGCTTAATTATGGTTTTATTGCTTCATCCCTTTTGTTGGTAATTTTTTTTGGTGGCTTTAAAGTTATACGCTCCTGTAACGTCAGAGCCCCTGCAAGGGCTGATTGGGGATTGAGCTTTTAGAAGGTTTTTGTGTTCATTTTCCTGAAGAATTTAGTGACTGACATGAAAGACAGTAAAAAAAAACCACATCAGCAGCAGCCAGAGCCAAGTTGCAGCAGTGAGTATCCACATAGTGCCGAAGTTTTCAGCTGGTCCTGGTTCCTTCAGGATTTCCCTACTCGATCCCTGGTGGGAATTGGCTCAGCCCAGCTCCTGTCCCTGCTTTGGCGTGTGGCCATCACCATGTCCTGCCCTGCTGACTTGTGACCCCGAGCAGCAGCACGTTCCAGGAGGGTTGTGGTGCTGAATTAATGTCTGCAGGACTTCCATCTCCCGGGTGTTAGCCCTCAAAGGGACCTTGGGCTGGCAGGGCTGTTCTGGCAGGAGCTGCTGGGCCGTGCAGATGTGGTGGCAGAACAGATGTGCTGGAGGCAGCTATGCTGCCACGGGGAGCAGCAGCTCCGTTAGTTAATGAGCAAACCCCATCTGAGGGCGATTGCTGATGCAAACACTGACTGTGCTGTAAAACCAGCTCTCACCCCTGGCTGTTTGATGTTCTCAGTGGTGCAGCCCCACTCCAAGGCCCATCAGCAGATCCTGCAGCACTTTGGCACCGAGATCCTCCTGGAGAACGGTGAGATAAATCGTGAGGCTCTTGGAAACATCATCTTCTCCCAGCCGGAGAAACGGCGGCTGCTGAACTCCATCACCCACCCTGAGATCCTGAAGGAGATGCTGAAACAGGTCCTGAAGTACTTTATACTTGGTAAGAGGCCATGCCAGGACTCCTGCTTGGGCAGGAGCCATCCCTGCTCCCTCTGCCTTTGGTTTGAATGTGGGGAGAGGGACAGGGACGACAGAGAAAGGGAAGGGACGTTGAGTGACAGCCTTTGTGCTCTGCCTCCAGTGGCCTTTGGTGTCAGTGTTGGGAGGATTCATTCCTGATTCACTCCTGCCTTTCACTGCTGCCCTTCACCGCTTTCCTCTGCGGTTTAAAGTGTATCTGTAGGGCCTGGGAGCAGCTTTGCTGAGATTACCCACCGGATAATGTCACACTCCCAGAACGGCCAAATATCCCTCCCTGCCCCCAGGCTGCTCCGGCTTCAGTGGAAGCTGTGGAACCCTTTGAGTGTCGATAAGGTGAGGAATGGGCTGACAGCTGTGGCTTCCAAAGTCCCGCGTTCCCCCGATAAATGGAACAAATGCAGCTGTCAGGCTGGGCTGGGGAAATGCCAGATAAGATCACCAGCTGTTCCGGAGGTCTCCGTGTAGACAGACGGATGCCTTAATAGAGTCAGTCTGGATTCGTGGTGCTTATCAGAGCTGAGCCCTGCGAGAGCTGAACAGGCCGGGGCACCGCAGGGCTGAGCTCTGCTGCGGGGTGAGGAGGAGGAAGCACAAAGGAAGCAACAGGCAGGAATGCCAGGAGCCAGAGATGGAATCTTGAACTCGGGGCTGCGGGCTCAGGAGGCGGATGCTGTCCTGGCCCTCGGCGAGAGCGCTGTGTGGCTTCAGCAGGCTGCTTTGTCCTCATTAGTCAGGATTTAATGATTTGGGATAGCTGGATGTTGTCTCTGAGGATCGCTGTGTAAGGAAAGCTCTGATCGATCAAATCAGAGGGCAGCGAGAAGCCTCTGAGGGCGGAGATGCTGGTGGAACAGTGACTCCTTGGATGATGATGTCTTTGTCAAGACTCTTCTTGCTGTGGGCAGCTCAGTTTTAGGGGGGTTATAAAGAGGGGACACCAAAAAAATTGGAGGTGTCCCCATGACACACAGGGGAATGAAGTCCTGAATTAGAGCTTTCCCCTCCCCTCACCCACTCCCCCAGGCTCAGCGGGGTATCTCCTACCTGGGAGATACTGGCCAAGGGCAGAGGCACGGGGAAAACCAAGAGGACAGCAATTGACGGTGACAAGCTCTGCTCCCTGTGGTGGCAGAGGTTTTAAACCAAACTCAGCCAGTTTTGGTGAGAGTTCAGCCCTTGGGCTGTGCCTGGAGGCTCCCCCCGCCTTTCAGTGTCACAGCTGAGGAGGTCTGCAGGGATTTCCTTGCCCCCCTTAGAAAAATGGAGCTGTTTAGCCGAAGATTTTCATAAAGGGAGGAAAGCTGAGCTGGGAAGTGTTAGCTCAGATGGCTGCAGACTGGTGAAGTCTTGGACAAGAGAAGAAGTGGAGAGCAGATCCTGCTGTGGGCACTGCTTCCCGGGAGAGGCCGGCACTGTGCGCGGCTGCCGCTCTTGCCAGCCAGGCACTGCTGCTCTCATTTCAGCTCCTCGTTTCAGCTCCTCATTATATTTCTGCAGTTTCACCTTTGGTCTGAGAGCAGCCAGGTTAGAGTTGGTTTTTTTTTTCCTCTGGAAACTTGGAATGAAACCATTTCCTCCCTGTGAGAGGGAGGAGGGCCGGCGGGCTCTGTTCTGCTCGGCTGTAATCGTGGAGCTGTAGAGCTCCTGCTTGCTTTGCTTTTCCTGGCCAGGGTGTATGTGAGGGATTTGGGAATGGGGGTTAACACGGTTCCCTTTTTGGGGAATGTTGCCATTTCCACAGGCTACCGCTACGTGATCCTCGACATCCCCCTGCTCTTTGAGACCCGCGGATTGACCAGGTTTATGAAATACACAGTGCTGGTTTATTGGTAAGTGCTCTGGGAAGCATAAGGACAGGGACAATGCCACCTCTCTCAGAGGGGACCATCGTGTCCCTCCATTCTGGTGAAGGTTCAGCCACAGCCCTGGTGCAAAGCTCATTGAGAGAAGCAACACCTCCCTTTATAATGCATGAGGGCCTTCCTGAGCTTTCCCTGGAACCTGGCACTACCATACAGGGGAAATTGCTGCCTTTGGGCCTTCCACAACCCGTGCTCCATCAGGGCAGGATTTGGAGCACTGTTACAGGCTGTGGGAATGCACGAGAACAGCGCAGGCAGCGGTGGCTCTGCTGATCCAAATGCAGGCTGACTATGTCAGAAATGGCAGAGGGCACCTCTCTCATTCCCATTTTATCCCAGTGATTCCCCCTGGTGCCCGAGGAGGGCAGATCCCCCGTTCCCTCCCACCCCCAGCTCAGCCCCGTGCTCCGCCCGGCAGTGACCCCCCGACGCAGCTGGCGCGGCTGATGAAGAGGAACGGGTTGGGCGTGGCCGAGGCCGAAGCTCGGATCGGCTCCCAGCTGCCCCTGGACGAGAAGCGCAAGTGGGCGACGCACGTCATCGACAACTCCGGGGACCGGGACAGCACACGCCGGCAGGTCCTGCGGCTGCACGCCCGCCTCGAGGATTCCCTGGATTTCCTCTGGGCACGGCTGGCCGTGGGCACTGCTGTCGTCGGGCTCGGAGGGCTGGTGTTCCTCCTCCTCCGGCATCTCATCTCTTAATTCACCTTTTCTCTTAGTCAGGGAAGGGGCCTGAATTTCCCGGTTTGAAAAGGGCAGTGAAAGGCCACCTCTGTTAATGAGCTTTGCCAGCTGAATGCAGACAGCGGCGTGAGGCGTCTCCTTGCACACTTCCCAAGGTGAACGCAGCCAGAGGTTTTTTCAGGCACGTTCTCCCTGCTCAGGTTCTCACCCACCAGCCGTGCCTGTGGGATGAGGCCCTTGTCCCCATGTTGTTCTCTATGGTGGGACTATAGTTAGTCGAGGCACTTTAATCTGGGACAATCTCACTTTAATTGGGTACAATCTCACTTTAATGTCTTCCAGAACAATCTCCTCCCTAGTGCTGGTTGGCCTCTCAGGCCCTGTCGTTTCCTCCAATGTCCCCTGGTTGATTACTTGTAGCTCAGCTCTCCTAATACAAATTCAGATTTAGGATTTCCCCTCTTTCATGTTGATTTAATGAAAACCTGTTAAATCGGCGAGGGAGAGGACAGCACCTTGTTCACATGTATCGGGTGTTCAGCTGGCTGCTCCTCCCCCCTGCCCTCTGTTTCCATGGCCATCATTTGTGGGTCACCCTTGGCTTTGGATCCAGGGGTCTGATCCACCCTGGAGCAGGCTGAGACCTGGGCTCTACCTCGTCCAAACTCATTTCCTGCTGTTTGAGCTTTCTTCAGCGGTGGTTTCCCGGAGGAAGAGCCGAGCCTGGGCGAGGCGGGTGCTGGGTCTTCACTTTTGTTTTAATAAAACACTGAATAGCAGCTGCTCTGCATCCCGTGGCTGCTCCCGCGGCTCTTCCCCGCCCGCTCCCAGGTTGTTCCTATGCCGGGGCACGGCTGCGCTCTGTAAAGTTCAGCACACGCAGGAAAAGCTGCCGGGCGCTCCTGCTTTTCCCAGTAAACATCCTGAGCTGCTCCAGGAGCTGCTTGGAGCATTAGCCCTGCATGACCTTCCCTGGGGGGGGGTCCGTGGCTCAGTGTTGGCTCTGGGCTCCCCATGGGATGGGTCTGGCTTGCCGGGATGTGATCCTGGAGCTGCTGTGGTTCTCTGTGCCAGCAGGTTCTCCCTGGGCTACCCCTGTCCCCACTGCCACCCCTTATCCCCACACTGAGAAAGGTGGGTGCTGCCAGCCCCTGGCCACCTTCTCCCTGCACACAGTGATCCCTGGGATCCTCCAGGATGCTGTCACCCTCCTGCTTGGGCTTGGTCCTGTGAGGCAGTGTCCTGCCTGTCCCCTGTGCCATCCTTTAGGCACAGGGACCTTCCCAGGGTGTCCTCAGCCAGCACGTGCCCCTTTTTGGGGCCAGGCACTCTTCCACCCCCATCCTCCACTGAGCCCCACTGTGTACCCACAGGTCCCATGTCTCACCCACCTGGAAAGACCTGGTGGTCCCTATGCAGCCCCAGGGAGTATCCCTGAGCTGGAGCGCCCATCTGGCTACCTCAGCTCTTCCAGCCGTTCTGGGGGAGCCGTACCCGAGCGCTGACCCCTCCCTGCTCTAAATGCTCCGTAATTGCGCGGTGCCGCTGGAGTCCCTCGCAGCCAGCCATAAATCAGGGCCGGAGCGGGATTTCTCGGCCGAGATAAGCGCCAGTTCCGCCTCCCTCCCGCCGCCTTCGCGATAAATGGGGCCGGGGGTGGAAGGAGGGAGCGAGACGGGGCCGTAATCGCATTTGGCGCTTCGCTCCCGCCCGGCTGACGTTCGTCCGCCGCTAACGAGTTTAGCGGGGCCGAGGGAGCGAGCGGTTCCAGGGGCATGGTGAGGCACAGGGCTGCCCACGGCGCTGGCACGGCCGGGAGAGCCTGATGTGGGGGGCCCTGGGCTGAGCTGGGGCTGAGCCGCCTGCCTGGGCTGCGGGCCCAGGCGTTGGCACCCACCGGGGAAGCGCTCTGGAGCTCGGCCATGGAGTTGTGCCCGTGGGAACTGCCCCAGGATTGCCTCAGCACCCGTAATCCCACTCCTGCCCATCCCACGCCCCAGCCAACCCCCTCGGGAACAAGCCCACGGTCCATCTGTGACCGTGGCAGTGGCCGTGCAGCCGAGCCTCTGTGCCGGTGACAGGTGGCTCAGCTCCCTGGATTGGGTGGCATCGGCGATCAGGGGGCGTGGAGGACATCCAGGCTGAGCCCCTGCGCTCGTGGTACACGTGCTGCCCCCTGAGCAGGCTCCACACGGGCTCCCAGGGGCCGTGGAGGAGGATGCTCCACGTGGATGGAGGATCGAGGGTGCTGCACCACGGCCCCAGCCCCGGCACAGCCCCGGCCCCGAGCGCTGAGGCCGCCCCAGCTCGCCGCACGTCCCGCCATCGATCGCGGAGCAGCCGCCACCGCCACCGCCACCGTCACCGCGGGCCCGCGCCCACCGGGGCGGCTCGAGCAGAGCCGGCCCCGCGCCGCGAAGCCAAATATTTGACTGTGCAAATTGGCGGCCGGATCGATTCTGCTGCGGCTGGCGGGTGCTCGTGACAGACGGACACTCCTGCTGCACCCCCATACGGACGGAGCAGCCCTGCCTGGAGCACATCCCTCCCCAATGCACCCCCTTCCTGGGGCACCCCCTCTTCACTGCTCCCCTTCGTCAGAGCATCCCCGTCCCCAGTGCACCCCATTCCTGAAACCTTCCTTTCTTGGAGCTCCACCCCTGGAGCAGCTCCTCCGCATGCCCCCCGCTCCGCAGTGCACTCCCTCCCTGGGGTAACCCCTTCCCCAAAGCACCCCCTCCTTGGTGTACCCCATTCCTGGAGCCTCCCTTCCTTGGTCACCCACCATGGGACACCCGCTGGAGGGGGGGGGGCAGCTGTCCCCCCACGAGCCTGCAGGTACAGCGTGATGTCCCCCCAGTGGGGAATGTCCCCAGCTGTGAGCTGGGTGGGCACCTCAACACACAGAAGGGGGGACAGGCCGGGAGACCTGAGTGTGGTGTCACTACATGGCACTGGTGACACCAGTGTCACTGCCTGGCGTCTGTTGTCACAGGTGTCCCTGTCACATGGCCCCCCGGGTGTGGCACAGTGTCAGTGTCACTGCACACCTCCCTGGAGTGTCACACAGTGTCACCATGGCTGCACAGCCCCACTCGTGTCACACGGAGCTGCTGCGCAGCCCTGCGGTGTTGCACAGCTTCACTGTTGCTCCCTGGGGTGTCACATGGTGTCACTGTCACCGCGCAGTGCACAGGGTGTCACTGTCACTGTGAGGCCGCCGGGTGCCACGCAGTGTCACTGCAGCTCCCGTGGATTGTCACACAGAGTCACCATCAGTGCCTGGTGCTGGGGCTGTCACACAATGCTATGTCACTGCGTGGCCCACGGGGTGTCACCCACTGTCACCGTCACTGCCGGCCCGCAGTGTATCACCCAGTGTCACTGTCACTGCATGGCCCACGGGGTGTCACCCACTGTCAGCGTCACTGCACAGCCTGGGGTGCCACACACCGTCACCGTGCAGGATACTCCCCAATGCCACCCCCTGCACACCCCATCGCTGGCACCCACTGTCCCTGCGCACCCCCTCCGTGTCACACCCCGTCCCCACCGGCCGTGGGGCACCCCCGGGACAGCACAGCTGGTCCCAGCAGCCCAAATCCCCGCTACTCCCACCTCAGGTCCCGCTGGGGGGACACGTCCCCGATCCCGTCCCCCCCGCCAGCCATGCGGCCGACACCTCCCAGCACTCACCGCTGGCGTTAATTAACTGCCGGTGTTGGCAGCCCTTAATTGTCGCGCGGTGGGAGGGCGACGGGCCCCGCCGTGTCCGTAATGAGAGGCAGCGTGACGGGGACAGGGACGGGGATGTGCCACCCACACCTTGCCCTCCCCCTGCCTGCGGCCGGGCTCCCCCCGCTGGGCACGGGACAGTGCCTGCTGTTGGGCTGGGACATGCCAGGATGTTGCTGGCCCCGGGGCCAGGGCTGACCCAGCTATCTGGCCAGCTAGCCAGCCCCTGGGTCAGCTGTCTGGCCACCAGCCAACTGGTCAGCTGGCCAGACAGGCAGACAGACAGCTGGACAGGCAACCAGACTGGTGGTCTACTGGCCAGCCAGCCAACCAGCCATCTAGCCAATGACCCAGCCAGGCAATCAACTGGCCAACTGGCCAGCTAGGCAACCAACCCACCAGCCAGCCAGCCCACCCCCTGCCATTTACCCATCCCGCCACCCGGCGAGGTGTCCAACCAGCCCTCTCACTGCCAGTGAGCCACTGGTCACCATCCCCCCAGCTCACCAACCAGCCATCCAGCTGTCCTTCAAGGCCACCAGACAGCTGGCCCTCTCTGCCGGCATCTAAATGTCCCCCTCCCATGGCCCTCCCAGAGCCCATCCTGGGGACACAGTGGAAATTTGGGGGACAGCATCCAAACTCATTGGGGCAGCCTGCAAACGGCCACTCCCTCCCCAGGCTCATCATCGTGGGCTTGTTGGCTGTGTGCAGCTTTGTCTTAATTCCAGCTGAGCCACTGTAGGGCCAGGTGGCAGGTGCGGGGGGCACAATGTCCCTGTCCCCCTGGCCAAGCGTGGTCCTATGCGCACTGTCTGCCACAATGCCAGGAGGGGAAACTGAGGCACGGCACAGTGCCGGCCCCACGAGCCTCCTGCCTCGGCCCGGCCGCCCTCGCCCTTCCCCAAATCCTCCTCCATGAGTTCCACAGCGAGGGGAGGCGGGGGGGGCACAGCCACCCCCCGGCCAAACCTGCACCCCTGGAGCACTGATTGTCCCCTCCCCGCTGCCG
>VZTZ01047224.1:105128-164924 GCA_013400955.1 Drymodes brunneopygia | reverse complement strand
ACGGGCCCGCGGCTGCTCCTGCCCCGTGCAGGGTATCGGGAGACTCGGCAGTGCCGGGGTTTGCATCCCGAGGGTCGGAGTGGGTTTGGTGTTTAAAGAATTTATAAAATCTGTTCCTGGGGTAAAGAGAAAGGCAAAGTTCCTGCTGGAATCGCGGTGGGACCTGGGAGCTCCCGCGGCCCAGGCTGTGTTTGTCTGGTTGTGGTGTCAGTCCAGTGGAGGGTCCGTGTCCCTTCGGGAGCCCCTCAGGATGGAGCTGAGGCTGCCTCAGGGAGCCGGATCCTCGCGGGGGGAGGCAGAGCAAGACCTCACGGACACCGGGGGAGCAGAAAGAGGACGGGGGGAGCAGAGGGGCTGCTCCACGGGGAAAATGAGGCAGCCCCTTCCCATCTCCTGCCGGGCTGTGTGGGCTGGGGGTTGTGGTACCCGGGTGTGGTTGCTGCCTGTGCTGCTGTCCTTGCCAGCCCAGGGGCTGTTCCTGACCCAGGTGCTGTGGGCAGAGCTGTGCTGCTCATTCAGGAGCTGCTCCCAGGGCACCTCTGTGGGTGCTGGGGCTGCACTGGGGGTCCCTGGCTCGGGGGTGAGCCCAGGCCTGTCCCCTGGGGTGGCTCCCAGCAGCTGAGGGTGAGGCTTGGTTGCAGCTGGAGGATGATGACGATGATGATGATATGGGGGAGCACGATGAGGAGCACCCTGGCATGGAGGTGGTGCTGCATGAGGACAAGAAGTACTACCCCACAGCAGAGGAGGTCTATGGGCCTGAGGTGGAGACCATCGTGCAGGAGGAGGACACTCAGCCACTCACTGGTGAGTGAGGAGGGGGTGGAGAGAGGAGAAGGCTCTTGCTGGATCCTTGGGAAAGGGAAATAATATTCCCTTCTGTCCTGCTCCTTTGGAGTCCCCTCATAACCTCAGGAACTCTGCCTGGTGTGTGCAGGTTTGGGCACTTGTGGTTTTTGCAAATCCAAGCAAACATGTTTTTGGAAGAACAGGAATTAACAGAGATTGGAAAGCTCTTTAGTGAAAAAGTAAATGCATTTAGGTGATCTCCTTTGGTCCCTGTGTACTGGAGTGACTCAGCTGGAAGGGCCCTGCAGTGACCATCTCCTGCAGCTTTGACAAACTGCTGAGGGAATCTGTCAGCTGGAAATTGAGGAGCAAAACTCCCCATTCCTGGAGACCACTCCTGACCCTGCTGCCTCAGGGGCTCTGGGAACAGTTTGTTGTTCTTCCTCTTTTTTCAGAACCCATTATTAAACCTGTGAAAACCAAGAAGTTCTCCCTGATGGAGCAGACGCTGCCGGTCACTGTCTACGAGATGGAGTGAGTGTGGGGCTGGGGGAGGCAGATGTGGGGGCTCTGCTTTGGTGTCTCACTGACCCCAGCACAGACCTGAGAGCAGCCAATTCCCAGGTTCTGAACCCAAAACAAGAGGAAGTGCAGGACAAAGCATTTCAGATGTTTTCCCCCCATCAGCAGCACAGGGCAGGGTTGGGTACAAAAGGGAAATCTCACCTCAAGGGATGAGGTCAAGCTCTGTAGTGACAGCTTGTGGTTCAGGAAACGTTCTTGGAATGGTTTGGGTTGGAAGGACCTTAAAGCCCATCCAGTACCACCCCTGCCATGAGCAGGGATGCCTTCCACTGTCCCAGGCTGCTCCAAGCCCCGTCCAGCCTGGCCTTGGGCACTGCCAGGTATCCAGGGGCAGCCACAGCTTCTCTGGGCACTCTGTTATATATTCACATGGTCAGTGTGTAGCACACATCATATTGGGACATTTTGGGTTGATCCCAGTCTCAGATTAGGTCCCATCTATTCCAGTTTCCATTGGGGTTTGTGGTGCTGCTGGGTGGGTGCAGAGTGCTGTGCAGTCAGCAGGACACTGCAGCTGTGCTGGGGGATCCTATTGGTTGTGTCCCAAAGCAGCTTCTTGGACTCCAGGGCTGGAAAAGATTCCAAATGCATTTCAAATTGGAGATGTAACATCTCACACGAGTTTTCTGTGGAATAAAAGCCATAATTTTCTTTTTCTGTGAAAAGTCTGATGTTGGCAGCGGCGTCTGCGCGCGGTGGTGGGCGGAGGGTCGGTGTCCCTGCCTGTGCAGTGTGTGTGTGTTGTCTCCCTTTGGGATGAGCAGATGGAGCTGTGGGAGTCTCCTTGGGCTCATCTCTCCACTCACCACTTCATGGCCATTTAGTGCTTTTCCCAGTTCTAAATGTTGATCTGCAGGTGCAGATCCCAGCCCCAGGTGTGGCTGAGCAGCAGTTCCCTGGTGATGAGCAGTGCCTCTGCCTGGCACCAGCAGCCTCGTGTTTCCCAGAGGGGACAGGATGTTCCTGGAGCTGGTGTTCACTCAGGGGACCCTCAGCTGCTGGGGGCGTTCAGCAGAGCCCAAGAGCTGCTGGGGCTTTTTTTTCTCAGCCCTTGCTTTGGCTCAGTCACTGACCTGGGCTCTGCTTTCTCTACCACTTCCCTGATCCCTGTATGCTCTGCTCATTGCATTTGTAATTAATTCCTTTTCCTCCTGTTTGTTGATATAAATGGTTAGGATGGGGCCAAGGGAAATTCCTTGTGGGATGTAGCCAGCAACCTGCAAGCTTGGTATTGATTTCCCATTTAGCCTTATTTTCAGACCAATTAGGAAGGTTTTAATCGAGGTTAGTATTGATTGCTGTATTTTTTAGCTCTTAATCAAAATGTTTTACATTAAGAAGTCTATTGCATCAGTGAAAATTTAATCTGTTTAAAAAGGAAATTATTTGACAGCACTTATTCTCTGCAGGCCTCTGGCAGTGGCTGCATGTTTTATAGCTTCCCATTATTTTTTAGGTGTGGTAATTTAGCATCTCAATTATCTTTTGGCCAGCATCCATCCAGAAGTGACCAGCTCATCATTACCCAGCTCAGCTGCTGATTTGAAAAAGACTTAATTCCTTGAGTCCCTGGAATGTCACTGTTTTAAGACTTGAAAAACAGAATTAATGGTCTGTGGAGCCCCTGGCTGCTTTCAGAGCTCCGTGGGGTGCTTGTTATCCAGCACCACGATACACCCGACTGCCTGCCATGGTTTGAGTGGAAGTGCTTCATCATTTGAGTGCATGGATGTGACTTTTGCTCCAATACTGACTGCAAGAGGAGAAAAATATTCAATAATATTCCATTGCTGGCAGCTTTACCAGCTCCGTATCCTCCCACCCACTGCCATCTGTCTGGGACTCCAACTCTCTTGTCCTCCCCATCTGGAAAGTGGGATTCTGCCTCCGCAGGGCATTGGCAGGATAAAAGTTTGGCGAGGATTCAGGGGGCACCTTGGATAGAAAGTGTAGCTGAAGCAGCACCTGCTTTTCTTAGACACAGCAGAAGCCTCCAACAGTCTTTTGTGTTTTGTTCCTGCAGTTTCCTGGCAGATCTGATGGACAACTCAGAGCTGATCCGGAATGTGACTCTGTGTGGGCACCTGCACCATGGCAAGGTACTGAGAATGTCCAAATTACAGGAGGAGTGATGGTGACCTGTCTGTCTGCTTTGCCAGCCCTCCTGGCCCCTGCTTCTCTGCAGCAGCACCTTCTGCTCCTTCTGCTCATGCACTTATTTATAGAATCCCAGGATGGATTGGGTTGGAAGGACCTTGAAGTCCATCCAGTCCCACCCCTGCCATGGGCAGGGACAGCTTCCACTATCCCAGGCTGCTCCAAGCCCTGTCCAACCTGGCCTTGGGCACTGCCAGGGATCCAGGGGCAGCCACAGCTTCTCTGGGCACCCTGTGCTAGGGCCTCCCCACCCTCATAGGGAGGAATTTCTTGTCCTCCTCCAGCTTGAGGCCATTCCCCCTTATTCTGGCACTACATTTCCCTGTGAAATCTGTAGGGTTTTTTGTGGGTTGAATTTGTAGGTTTTACAGCAACCTGCTCAACATGCTCTGTGCTGCTGCTGGAGGGATGGGGCAGTGTTTGGGTGTGTCTGAAGGGAGGCACCTCCTTTCTCTGCTCTTTTCCAGACATGTTTTGTTGACTGCCTGATAGAACAGACGCACCCGGAAATCCGGAAGCGCTACGACCAGGACGTGAGTGAGCTCCTGGGGAATTCCTGCCCTGGGGGACACGGGGTGGCTTTTGCACCCTGAGGGAGGCTGACTGTGCATGGGGGCAAGGTGGTTCAGTGACTGCAGTGTAGGATTGGGAAGCCAGAGCTCAGTCCTTATTCTGCTTCTGTCACTTGTCACCTTAGGGATGTGGCAGAGTTATTGTGTCCTGCTTCAAACTGAGTGTCTGATACCAGAATGTGAGACTCTGATTTTTGTTTTGCCTTTGCAGCTCTGCTACACTGATATATTGTTCACAGAGCAGGAGGTGAGTGGTCTTGCTTGTCTTATCCAGTTGTCTCATGCTTTACTCACAGTTGTTGCAGGCAGTTTCCTTGTCCATTTTAATGTCTTTCTGTGCCTTCCACATTTTGGTTATTTTCTTTATCAATAAAACAATCTGCTCCTCTTGTTTGCCTCAGGAAGATTCCTGATCCAACTTCTTTCCCTCATCTTCATGTATGGTTTTATAACCTGTGTAATGTTAAATCTACTGCAGAGTTACCCAGTCTGAGGGTAATTCTTACTTTCTTTGAGAGAAGGAGGAGGAAGGGGTTTGCAGCAGTGGTAAATGAGGAAAAGAACTTTC
Source organism: Drymodes brunneopygia (assembly GCA_013400955.1). NCBI lineage: Eukaryota > Metazoa > Chordata > Aves > Passeriformes > Petroicidae > Drymodes > Drymodes brunneopygia. The sequence continues at coordinate 160,253 of VZTZ01047224.1, read as the reverse complement.
AAAATAAATACACCTCTCCTTATTTTCCTTAGCTCTGACTCCACGGGGTTGGACATGAATGGGAATCTTATTTTGTGTCACAACCAGAGCAATCCTTTGAAGCTTTTCTTTTTCTCTTCTTAATGCTCTGCTTTATAATTTGTGTGATCAAATCTTATGCTTTGAGGTGTAACTTGGTGGCAGCAGAGCGTGAAACACAAACACCCACATGCTCATGTCTCAGGTATTGCCTGTAGTACCTCCTCAGCTGAAATCAGGTGTGGAGGGTGCAGTGGTGGCTCACCAGTCTAACCAGTATGGATGGGAGAGCTGGACTGGGTACTTCAGTGATCTGAGGTTATTGCTCCCTTCCAGGGTGTCCTGGATGGATATTTCCTTCTTTGCATCTTTCTGATTTTGCCTTGATCTTCTTCCAAATTTGTATGTGGTGATACTTTTGTTTATTTTTAATTTACCTGCTAATCCTGGTTTCCTGTGTTTCAGAGGGGGGTGGGGATCAAGAGCACCCCAGTGACCATTGTTCTGCCAGACACCAAAGGGAAATCTTTCCTCTTCAACATCATTGACACTCCAGGTGATTGTGCAATCCTGAAAATCCTGCTGTGGGAAGCACTTAGCTTTGTTTTGTACTTTTTATAGCTGATTCCAGCCTAGTCCTGAGTTCATTCTTATGAGGTCACTTCCTGCAGTACTGACCCATAATCACCCAGGATGGTTTGGGGTGAAGGGACCTTAAAGTCCCGTGGGCAAGGACAAGTCAGGCTGATGTTTGTGATTAGCTGGCCCAGTTGAGGACTGGTGAGGCTGAAGAGGTTTTTCACTCAAGCAGCACAGGTAGAATTTCCTGTCCCAGTATTGCCATGTGCAGGGGGACTCTGCTTTGCTCAAATGCTGTTGCCCCACAGTGAGACTCAGCAAGTTCCTCAGGCCTCTGACAGGCTCCTGTGGAGGGAACGTAATCACAGATCAACTTGTAAGAAAGTTTAGGAAAGAGGTCTTGGGACACATGTGCAGAGCTACAGCTCAGAATGAGGGAGGTTAGAGCACAGGAGGAGGCTGGGGGGAGAGGCATCTGTTGTCTTTGAGAAGAAATCTTCCTCCTTTTCCTGAACTACTTGCACAGAGCTGTGAGAAAAACAGTCACAAATGTGAGGAAAAGTGCCTGTTAAACAGGTTGTGATGTGCACTCTCAAAAAATAGCGTTGGAGCCGAAGCTGAATCCCCATGGGGAACTCTGGCAGCTGCTCCCAGGTCCCTGTCTGAGGAGGAACCATCTCATTCTGCCTCTCTGGGTACCAGCAAACAGAGGAATCTGCAGAGCCCCAGTCTGTGTGCTCCTGCTGCACCAGGGCTCACAGTGCTTCTCACTGCCCACCTTTGTGTGGTTTTGAAGGTCATGTGAACTTTTCTGACGAGGTGACAGCCGGCCTTCGCATCTCGGATGGCGTCGTGCTCTTCATCGACGCGGCCGAGGGGGTGAGTGCCACGTTCTGCTTGGGGGTTCCATCCCTCCCTCTGAGTCTGTGCTCCTGCCTTAGCATGGAGGCCTGGCATGGGTTCAGCTTTCTGGGGTGAAGGGTTTTTGGAGGACGGTTTGGGAAGCGAGGGTGTTTTCCATCCAAACAGGCAGCCAAGCCTCTGGCTGCTGTGTCCAGCAGGCTGATGGGATGCTGTGGCCCATAGGCTGATTATCTGAGTTGTGTGCATCTCCATCCCCATGATACCTAAAACTGAGCAGGTTATTTATATCAGAGATGTCCACAGGCTTGGATTCAAGGAATTTGGTCGGGTTAGCACCTATTTCTGAATTTCAGGAGGATTAGCTGATTGCTGGCTGCTGAGCTTGGGCTTTTCTGCAGCCTGGCAGCACAGTAAGGGTCACTGGTTGCCTCTCACGCCCCAGATAGCATTTTGTGGAGGCTTTCCTGGGGCTCTGAGCTTGCTGCTCCCCGCAGGTGATGCTGAACACGGAGAGGCTGATCAAGCACGCGGTGCAGGAGAGGCTGGCAGTGACTGTGTGCATCAACAAGATCGACAGACTCATCCTGGAGCTGAAACTGCCCCCCACTGATGCTTACTACAAGCTCAGACACATCGTAGATGAAGTCAATGGTCTGATCAGGTGAGGGTGCTTGGGGTGATGCATTGTTAGTGCTTGCTGTCCCTGTCCCGTGGCTCTCTGTGAGCCCTGCATGTGCCTGAAAACTCATCAGTTTGTCTCTTGATGTGTTGAATCATAGAAAATAGGCCAGGAAGAACCACTGGAAGTTCTTCTCTGCTAATACATTGTATTAAGCAGGACTGCCTCTTCCTGGCAAGCTCCAGGAGATTTAATTTCCCCCATCCCATTTTGTTTTTCGTCCATTAAAAAGTAGGGAAAGTGGACATATGACCAGAGCAGGGAATTTGTGTCCCCAGATGTCTCAAATACACTGAAATTATCCAGGTTGTATCCCAAACTGGAGGTCGAGATGTCTCAAAGCTCCTAAATACTTGCTACAAAACTAAAAGAGGATTTGCTGTTCCAACCCCCAAACAAGGATTATGATACTGATACAGTCCAATCTCTGTGCCAGCCCTGCTCAGGGAAGGGAGGGACATCTCAGTATCCATGCATGGTTTCTGTGGGTTCTTCTGCATCCAGGGATTTTTTAACAGCATTCTGCCCTTCAAGTGTGTGTGGATTTGCACACAAACTCCCTGGCATGTCTCTGTTCAGTGTGTGCTGGCATCAGGCAGCTGGGAGCAGGGTAATTCACCCTGCTTAGCACGGCTGTGAGCTCATTAAACCTGTTTGGATTACATTCTATCCCTATGTTATCTTTTCCCTTACTTGGTTGACCAACTTGGCTGCATTTTTAAGGGAAGAAAAATTCTCCCAGATAAAAAATCTGAAGCATTTATGCTGGTAACTTTTTAGTCCTAGGATCTTTAAATCTTTGCACATTAATGCTTTGAAGTTTATAGGCAGAAAATGTTCCTGACCCTGAGATTCTGATGGCAAGCAAGCTGCAGCCTGTTTAAAGATGATTTTTGGCAATGCAGGCTCCTTGCCTGTCACTGCTGTTGGGTGTGGGAAGTGGGTTGAAGTGTCTTCTTTGGTTCATAACATTGATTTGGTTTTATTTTTCTCCTCTCAGCATGTATTCCACCGACGAGAACCTCGTGCTGTCTCCCCTTCTGGGGAACGTGTGCTTCTCCAGCTCTCAGTACAGCATCTGCTTCACACTGGGGTCTTTTGCAAAGATTTATGCAGACACATATGGTGAGGATTAGCCAGAAACCTGGTGCACTTCAGCATCTCATTTCCCAACCTTTCTTGTGGAGGTTTTCTGAGCCGTTCAGCTTCCCCTGCACATGGCCAGTGTTTGTGTTCTGGAATTGCTGGGAGTTGAGTGGTGCTGCAGAGCTGAGCCTCGGGGGTTAAAAAGCAGAAACACAGTTTTAGCAAGATATTTTCTCTTGATAAATGTTTCTTGAGTCAGAAGCCAAGATTTTATTCATACTCAAAGCAAAAATAACAAGCAGTTAAAGGCAGGTGTGTGTGTTGTGCTTTGCCTCCTTACCAGCCGCTCAGGAGCGAAGCAGTTAAGCTGTTCCTGCCTTTTCCCAAAAGTCCAGGACTCAGCTGCAGCTGGGCACAAGCTTGGCCCACAAGATTTTGCACTCTTGCCCTCTTTCTTTTTTAAGAAGCTGTCTTTCTCTGACTTGGATTTAATTTTCTGCTCCCCAGGTGCCCACTCAAGGCAATGTGCCCCGTGTAGCAGCAGGCTCTGTGCTGGCATTAGCAGCTGCACAGCCCAGGTTTTTGAAGTGCCCCACTGGGGAATTTGGGGATCTGTTGGAGCCCTGAGCAGGGGAAGAAGGAGGTTGTAAAGCAGCTGGGCCAGCTCTTGCAGAGAACTTGGCCTGAGGGAGGATGAAGTTGTAGAGGTCAGGGACTGATGGTGTCAGGACTGTCACATGTCCTGAGAGTTTGGAGCAATAAATGAGCTCCCTCAGTGTCCCAGCATTAACTCAGAACGTGCTGGGGTGAGCCCCCTTGCTTGGGGGGCTGAGGACAGCACACTTGGCAGGAGATGCCAACCAGGTGGGGCAGGCAGGAGCTGAATGGTGCTTGGAGTTGGGAATATTGGATTCTGGTCAGCAGGGGTTGTATGTGCAGCCACCACACCAGGAGTTAGAGCAGCATCAGTGTCCAGACTGCAGCCACCAGGAAATTCCTTGTGCTCACACATCTGCCCACGGCAAAAGCTTGTTTGGAACCTGCTGTAGGTTCTCACCCTGTCCTGGTATTTGCAAATTCACTGTGACAGCCAGCACTTCACTGGGCCTTCAGCACTGGGTGTTTGCTGTGTGCTCCCTGAGAAGGAGAAAGGAACCTGGAGATGTTCAGCAGGGCAGGAAATGCTGGTGCTGAGCCTGCAGGGCCGAGGGGTGGAGGCCATTCCAGCACCTTGGCACTGCTGCAGCAGTCACAGCGTTCCTGTTTGGAAGTGCAGCAGATGTGGTTGGGCTCCTGCAGCACTCCACAGCTCTGACCTGGGTAGCAGAGAGCTGGGTGTTCCTGGGAAGCCAGTCCAGGAACTGCAGAGTCCCTGGGCTGCTGGGGACATCCCCAGTGGATTCCTCCTGCTCATCTCTGCCTGGTCTCCCCAGGACAGCGCTTAATGTTTCGCTCAGAATTGGGATGAGGCATTCACTCATCAGCATCAGTTCATTAAATTGAATCCTCAGGCTTGTTTTAAAAGGCAAAAAATAAAGATTTCTAAGCTGAGAGAAATGCAGTGACATCTGAGAGACATTTTCATTTGCTTTTTCCTTTAGGAGACATCAATTACCAGGAGTTTGCGAAGCGGCTTTGGGGTGACATCTACTTCAACCCCAAGACGTAAGAACCCTCTTCAAATGTCTGTTGCTTTATTCCTGGGTTTTCCCTCCTTTTCTTAAAGTAAAATGTGGACTAGATAACCATCCAAGGTCACTCCTGATCCTGTGGTGGAGTAGTGTCTGGGAAGGGTTGAGTCAGGCCTCCTGCCTGGTGTGAATCCACATGGCCCTCCTGAATCCCACAAGCAGGAGCAGAGAGGCTCCTCTGGCCTTCATTTGGAGTAAGCCTGGCCCATGTGTCCCTGACAGCTTCCCAGGGGATTGGGAGGGAGAAGAGGAGAAGCTGGGAGGAGCAGAGGCTCTCTAGGGGTGCTGGCAGGTTGCAGTTCCTGCTCCTCACCTCTCTGCTCTCCAACAGCCGCAAGTTCACCAAAAAGGCCCCGACAAGCAGCTCCCAGCGCAGCTTCGTGGAATTCATTCTGGAGCCCCTGTACAAGATCTTGGCTCAGGTCTGTGCTGGGTCATTCTCCCTCCCACAGCTCCAGGCAGGAGCAGCTGGAACTGGGTGCTGGGTGATGGCTGGTGGGTCTGGTGTCTGTGGGACTCCTGTCCCATTCTGCAGCGGGATCTGCACAGGGTGGGCTTGGAAGTGCAGAGCAGTAGTTAGTTATTTCTTGCAAATGCAACCCCATATTTGAATAGAACAGTTCTTGCTCTTCCTTGGGTGCTCTGAGAGCAGCCAAGTGACAATGTTTGGACTTGGAGCAAAGACTTGGAGCACAGATCGGATGAGGAGGGGCTGGGGGGGCTCAGCCTGGAGAAAAGGAGGCTCAGGGGGAAACCTTGCTTTCTACAACTCCCTGACAGGAGGGGCAGCTGGGAGGGGGTCAGGCTCTGCTCCCAGGGAACAGGGACAGGATGAGAGGAAATGGCCTCAGGTTGTGCAGGGGGAGGTTTAGATTGGAGATTAGGGAAAGTTTCTTCCCCAAAAGGTTTGTCCGGTCCTGGCACAGCTGCCCAGGGCAGCGGTGGAGTCACCATGCCTGGAGGGATTTAAGAGCCCTGTGAATGTGGCACTTGGGATCTAACATGGTTTAGTGGTGGCCTTGGCAGTGCGGGGCAATGGTTGGACTCGATGATCTTAGAGAGCTTTTCCAGCCTTAATGATTCCATGATTCCATGATTTGACTCATCTGGCTCTTGTGTGAGCTCCAAACCAGTGCAGGTCCAGAGCCCTGCGGGTGTGGCTGATGTGTGATGCTGCACTGGGAGTTACTGACTGGGACTCTCACAGTGAACCTGAGAGTGGCACTTGTTGTCTTGCAGGTGGTGGGGGACGTGGACACGACCCTTCCCAGGACTCTGGATGAACTTGGCATCCACCTGACCAAAGAAGAATTGAAACTGAACATCCGGCCCCTCCTGCGGCTCGTCTGCAAGAAGTTCTTTGGGGAGTTCACAGGTAAAGGCTGTTTGTCTTCCCCTCCACAATCCTCCTTATGTCCCCAGTGCACCAAGAGTTGAGGGTTGTATTTTGGCCAAGGAGTGCTGACTTGCACAGATCCTGCCCAGTTTCCCAAATCTAAACCATGATGCCACTTGCCCTTAGGACAGCCTGAGACACTGCTCACCTCCCGCCCAAAGCTGTGGCTGCTGCAGTCACCGTAGCTTTGCCTTGTGTTTATGGAGTCCATTTCTTTCCTCCACACTGGTTAAGCCTGTCCTCACCAAGTGTTCCTGTTGCAGGTTTTGTGGACATGTGTGTGCAGCACATCCCCTCCCCGAAGGTGGGGGCCAAGACCAAAATTGAGCACACCTACACCGGCGGCGTCGACTCCGACCTGGGGGAGGCCATGAGCGAGTGTGACCCTGACGTAAGGAACCTGCTGTGTTTGCTCTGGGTGTGCCAAACCAAGGCAAACAGGCTCTGCTCCCCCTGCCCTGCCAGGGCAGCTGCCTCCCAGCCAGCCATCTGCACAGATTTGACTTGCAGCACTCTGAAACCTCTCATCCGACACTGGAACAAATCTCTTCACTCCAAGGAGCTTCAGCTGCCTACCAGGGCAGCCCTGGAGAGAGGGAATTGTTTCACAGTGTTCAGAGAAGAGCAGGACTAGGTCAGGACTCCAGAGCATGTGGGAGCTGCAGGGTGATTTTGTGTCCTTTTGCAGTCTTTTTGTCCCTTTTCCTTGAAGTTTGATTCTCTCCAAACTCTAAAAAACTGCATGGTGCTGATAAAAATAACCCTGTGTTAGTTAGTCAGCACCTTTCCTCTCCCAGCCCTGCAAACCCTTCCTCCTCCAACAGCTTGCACTGAGCTGTCATTTGGAGTTGTCTGGAGCCACCAACGCCGGCAGCTGAGTGAGGAATCTGCCTGTGACTTTTGCTCTGATGTCTGCTGAGAAAATTAATCTATTTTTAATGAGTTGTGATTATCCACATAAAAATCCACAGTGGTGACTGTCACCACATCACCAGTGTGGAGTGACCTTGTGGCACTGGAAGCTGTGATCTGGGGGGGCTCAAGTGCTCTGCCCTGAGCAGGTTTGCAGACCAGCAGGTGACATTTTTTCTTTGTGGCTTTATCCCAACCACCAATTGCTGCTCTAAAAGAGTAAGGACAGGAGGTCCAGAACAGTCCACCATGGTCATTCCAGGGCTTTCCATACAGGGCAAGGAGATGTAAAAGGACTTGGCAAATAAAACCAATCATTTCTAAATTCCAGCCCATTAATCCGTTTTATCCACAAATCATAGAATGTTCTGAGTTGGAAGAGATCCACAAGGATCATCAAAGTCCAGTCCTGCCAGGTCTGTGTCTGTTTCTTGACTGTGTTTTGAAAGAAGCTCATTTCTCTCTCTCTGTGTCACGGGAAGGGTCCCTTGATGTGTCACACAACCAAAATGTACAGCACTGATGATGGTGTCCAGTTCCACGCCTTTGGCAGGGTGCTCAGTGGCACCATCCATGCTGGGCAGCCTGTGAAGGTCCTTGGAGAGAACTACACCCTGGAGGATGAGGAGGATTCCCAGATCTGCACTGTTGGACGCCTCTGGATCTCAGTTGCAAGGTAGGGAAGGCTCTGGCAATGTGCTTGTTGGGAGAGGAGTCACCTGGGGTCAGGGAAGGGACTGGGAGGGAGGGAGAGCTGCCAGGGAGAGGGAGGAGGAAGGTGATGGAGAGTCTGAGGCTGCAGTGGTGCTCTCCTGCCTTTCAGGTATCACATTGAGGTGAACAGGGTTCCTGCTGGCAATTGGGTGCTGATCGAGGGCGTGGACCAGCCCATAGTGAAGACGGCCACTGTGACAGAGCCTCGGGGCAATGAGGAGGTACCGTGCCTGGCTGGCATTGCTCAGTATTGCTCAGCCTTCCAGGGAGGCAGGGAGATGGGCTACAGCCCTAAAGCTCCCCTGGTGGGAGCTGTTTGGGTTAAAGAATCCCTGTCTGCTCCCAGGGTGAGGCTAAAGAATCCCTGTCTGCCACAGTGCCAGGGCACAAGAGCCACTGAGGGAAAGAGAAGAGCTTCACATGCTGTGTCTTACCCTATGGACATGCAGAGATGCAGTTTCAGCTCTTTGTCTTCTCTGGTTCCAGGCTCAGATCTTCCGTCCCTTGAAGTTCAACACAACATCTGTTATCAAAATAGCTGTGGAGCCAGTGAACCCCTCAGAGCTCCCCAAAATGTTGGATGGTCTCCGCAAAGTCAACAAGAGCTACCCCTCACTTACAACTAAGGTACTGCTGGGGGCAGTTGGATTAGATGATTTCCAGATGTCCCTTCCAGCCTTAACTGTTCTGTGGTTCTGTGTGTGGGTGGCTGTTCCCAGCCTGTGCTGGGGGCAGCCTTTGGGCTGACCTTCAAAATAATCAGTTTTTTACTATAGGTTGTTATGTTTGTTGTGGGTCTTTCCGTGCTGTTTCAGTTGATCTTATAAATTATGTAGAAATAGCAGAAAAGTGTAAATCCAGCAGAAAAACACACACCCTGCTGTGCCAGGGAAGCAGCTTTCTGCAGAGCCCAGCAGCACTTCCTCCTGGAAGAGCCTGTGGGAGCTTTCCTTGGGGTGTATTTAAGGCTGATCCTTCCTCAGGCTTGAATAGGAGCCTGGAATGCAGGAGCTGTGAGCAGGGGGGCTGCCAGCTGAATCCCTGTCTTGTCTCCCAGGTGGAGGAGTCTGGGGAACACGTGATCCTGGGAACAGGAGAGCTGTACCTGGACTGTGTCATGCATGACCTGCGCAAGATGTATTCCGAGATTGACATCAAGGTGAGGCAATGGGAGAGGGGTTTTCTCACTGGAAACCTCAGGCAGGGTTTGGTCCCCTCTCTCAGAAGGATGAGGAAATGGACCTGTGTGAACATACAGCATGGATTTTGTCACGTTGCTGTAAAAGTAAAACAAAAAAAGGCTGTTAGGGTGTAAAAGGGCCTCTTACAGCTGGCCTGTCACACCAATGGGACTGAGAGACTGCAGATTGCCTTGGAGAGGAGCTTTCCATATTCCCCTTCCCCTGTGCTTCAGCCATTGCCTGGCTAGCATCAAATAAATAAATTGAGCAGAATTTTCCATACTTGGAATTACATTTAAATTTTGCTGTCTCATTTGAATGAAGGAATTGGTGAAGCTGCCTGTGCTGCCTCAGTGCTTCATACATGATGCTGATTAAAACACTGCCTGTTGAACTGGCTTTTCCTTGTAGGTGTTCAGAGGTTTCAAACAGTCTTTTTACAAACAAAAAAGGACTGGAAACCTTACAAACCTTTTGTTCTTTTAGGTGGCTGATCCAGTGGTGACTTTTTGTGAGACAGTGGTGGAAACATCCTCCCTGAAGTGCTTTGCTGAGACACCCAACAAGAAGTAAGGGCCCCCTGGGCAAGCTGGGCATGGGAGGGGGCAGAGGGAGGGTCCATCCCCTCCAAGGAGGCTGTTCCCACTGGCTGTTGTCCACACAAGTGGCACATGCCTGAGTGAGCAGTGTCCCATTGACCTGAACTTCTCAGGAACACACCAGAGTCCCAGGGATGTTCCAGTGCTTTGTGGGAGCTCTGAGAATGGAGGGAATAAAGACAGATCCACATCCTCCTTTTTACCTGAGTGTCCCACCTTCTCAGCACTTCTGAGAGGTGTTCTGGAATCCTGGAGCAGGTGCCAAAGAGCCCAGTGCTGCCTTCAGTAACTCCCCAAAAAATTTCATGAGCTGGAGCTATGTCTTCTCTCATCCTTAAGTAATCTTGGATTTGTTCCTCCTGGTGATGCCCTGGAGCTTTGCAGCTGCTCTCATCTCCCACCTCACAGTGCATGTGATTGGAAGAGGGAGGCCTGGGAGGGAACATGGGGGAGATCTGTGTGCACAGGATGTTCCCATACCTGAATTTTCAGAGAAATCATGAACTGCTGAAGTTGGCTCTCATGTGTTCCCCTGTGGTTTCTGGTTCTTCTTGCCTTCCTTTATTCTGACAATCTCACCATGTTTGGCAGCCTTATTTGTGGGAGCAGAGAGGTTCCAGTCTTCATGGAATCACAGGATAGTTTGGGTTGGAAGCAACTTTAAAGACCATTCAGTTCCAACCCCTGCTGTGGGCAGGGACAGCTTCCACCAGACCAGCTTGTTCCCAGTCTTAGGTCAGGCTTTGACCTTCTGGGCACATGGAATGACCTGTGCTGGGGGCAGGTTTCAGGTGTTGGGGTGTCAGGTGTGTCAGACACTGCTCCCAGAGACACCTTGCCTGGCACATGGGCTCCCTCCTGCAGCCTTGGACAGGGGCTGGACATGGGACAGGAGGGCTGGAGCCAAGCTGTCCCTCAGCTGTCTCCTTCTGGGGCTGACCAGGCTTCAGGGAGCAGTTGTTGAGCACTGGGGCTGTGTTCACAAGAACACAGGAATAACAGTGGGTGCAGGTGGCTTCATCAACCCAACTGCATCCAGACTGGGTGCAGTCAGAGAATCACAGAATCATGGAGTTATTAAGATGGAAAAGACCCTAAATGAAGTCCAACTGTCAACCCAGCACCTCTGTTGTGTTCACCACTAAACCATGTCTACAAGTGCCACATCCATGTGTTTTTTAAACACTTCAAGGGATGATGACTCCACCACTGCCCTGTGCAGCTGTGCCAGGCCTCTACAACCTTTTCTGTGTAGAAATTTTCCCTGATACCTCACCTAAAGCTCCTCTGGCTCAACTTGAGGCCGCTTCCTCTCATCCTGCCCTTTGTTCCCTGGGAGCACAGTCTGACACCTCCCCCCTGGCTGCCCCCTCCTGTCAGGGAGCTGTGGGGAGCCAGAAGGTCCCCCTGAGCCTCCTTTTCTCCAGGCTGATTCTCCTGATGCTCCATATCCTTCCCCAGCTCCTTTCCCTTCCCTGGACACATCCCAGCCCCTCAATGTCTTTCTTGCAGTGCAGGGCTGCCAGTCCCTGAGGTCTTCCCAGTTGCTCCCATTTCCATCACTGTGGCTGATCCTGGCTGTCTCTCCTCAGGAACAAGATCACGATGATTGCTGAGCCCCTGGAGAAGGGACTGGCGGAGGACATTGAGAATGAAGTGGTGCAGATAACATGGAACAGGTAGGAGCAGTCTGGGAGAGCAGGAATCCAGCTGGCAGTAAATAACTGGGGAAAAAGGGAATGCTGGGGTCTGCAGGGTGCACAGTGTCAGGCAGCAGCCTCTAGGCAGGGATCCTGGTTTGGTTTTCCTGCCAGCCAGTCTGTGAGCATCTCTGGCTGAGAATGTTGTGTGCCTGAAGGGAACATGGTTGTAAATACATCAGGAGTGCGGATTGGATTCTTGTTTCCTAAAGCTTCTTCCCTTTCTCTCTATCAGAAAGAAGCTGGGTGAATTCTTCCAGACCAAATACGACTGGGATTTGCTGGCTGCCCGTTCCATCTGGGCCTTTGGGCCGGACGCCACTGGCCCAAACATCCTGGTAGATGACACACTGCCCTCAGAGGTGAGGAGTGGCAGCCACTCTTCAGTGAGACCTTTGTCCTGTGGTGCTGGGAGGTGCTCACTCCTCCCAGGACTTTCAGCAAGGCCCTTGTGCCTTTGGGGTGCTCATTGTTTGCCACAGCTCAGACCTGCTGTGCTTCCCCACAATGGTCCTACACTGGTTATCAGCCCACCAGTTATTTTTCAAGTGTTGTTTTGGACCAATGTCCTCAAATTGCCAAAATGCAACTAATGGCCTTGCCTTTCAGGATCACCACAACATGGGCTCCTAATTTGTAGTGCTCTAGAAATTATAGAATGCTGATGCTCTTGAGCTGTGAGAGGGAAGGGTGGACATTGGGGGCATTGCTGCTCTTTTGGAAACTGGCTTTTAAACACTGGCTAACCTGTGTTACTGGTTGTGATGAGGTGTGGTCTCTGAAGCTTTCTGTCTGTCTGTCTCTAGGTGGACAAGTCTCTGCTGGGCTCGGTGAAGGACAGCATCGTGCAGGGCTTCCAGTGGGGCACCAGGGAAGGGCCCCTCTGTGATGAATGTAAGTGGGACCTCTGGGGAAATTGAGGTGATGAGATCGGTTAAATTCTTCCATCTCTAAGCATTCAGGTGTTCCAGGCTGGGCAGGGCTTGGAGCAGCCTGGTCTAGTGAAAGGTGTCCCTGCCCATGGCAAGGAGTTGGATTGGATCAGCTTTAAGGCTCCTTCCAACCCGAATCATTCCATGATTCTATGATATGCAGGGTTATGACGTGGTCATGCTTTCCCTACTGGAATTAAATTTAGGAGAACTGCTGGTGGCTCTGGGCATTTGGGCATCTGGGGATGTGGTTGGTGCTGGCAGAGAACATCCCCTGAGGTCACTGGCTGTCATTTCTCCCTTCGCAGTGATCCGCAACGTGAAGTTCAAGATCCTGGATGCAGTGATTGCTCAGGAGCCCTTGCACAGGGGTGGAGGGCAGATCATCCCCACAGCCCGCAGGGTTGTGTACTCTGCCTTCCTCATGGTGAGGGTTTGCTGTTTGCTGTGTGCTGGGCTGGTCCCCACAGAGCTGCCCAGGGATGTGGGTGCACACTGACTCATTCACCCATTGGTGTCTGCAGCGCCCCTGTGGGCTTGCACACAAATCTCACAGGCAGTCAGATTCCAACCTGGATGGAAACTGGTGTGCATCTGCTCCCTCTCCCCTTCTTGCTGCTGCTGGGCTTGCTGGGAAGGGTGGGCATGGGGGAGAGGGAGGCATGTGACTTGTGGCCAGAGGGAGGAAAGGTCCTTTCAGTGTTCGTGGTGTTGGTTTGGGCAGCTGTGGGGCAGCACAAACCCTGTAATCCCATCAGGTGCTGGGTTTGACCTGAGAACTTGAGCTGTGCTGGTGCTGCAGGAGGCTCAGTGGCTCGTGTCCCTGTCCTCTCACAGGCCACCCCTCGCCTGATGGAGCCCTACTACTTCGTGGAGGTGCAGGCCCCTGCTGACTGCGTGTCTGCCGTGTACACGGTGCTGGCCCGGCGCAGGTGAGCTGCTCCCACTGCCAACAGTGGGGCTCTGCAGAGCAACAGCATTTGGGTCTGGCTGTTGGAGAATTCCACAGTCTTGGCACTGGTGCAGAGGGTGAAGTCTGCATGAAGTGACAGCTGCAAGTTTCCTGACTGATCCTGGCCCCAAGCAGTGCGGGGAGGGATGTTCAGGATCACACGCAGCCTTTGGGTTGTGCCTGGTTCTTCCTGAGTGTCAGGGAGGAGGCTGTGCAAAGGGATGTGCTCCCCACTGGGAGCACTGGGCTCAGCCCTGGGGCTCCAGCACAGGAACGACTTGGACCTCCTCCAGTGGCTCCAGAGGAGGCCGGGAAGATGCTCAGGGGGCTGGACAGGCTTCCCTATAAAAACAGCTTGGGAGATCTGGGGTGGTTCAACCTGGAGAAGAGAAGGTTCCAGGAAGACCTTAGAGCCCCTTCTAATCCTAAAGGGGCTCAAAGAGAGCTGGACAAGGGCCTGATGTGCCAGGACAAGGGACAATGGCTTCCCACTGCCACAGAACAGGGTTAGATTGGATATTGGGAAGGAATTCTTCCCTGTGAGGGTGGGGAGGCCCTGGCACAGGGTGCCCAGAGAAGCTGTGGCTGCCCCTGGATCCCTGGAAGTGCCCAAGGCCAGGTTGGACACTGGAGCTTGGTGCAGCCTGGGACAGTGGAAGGTGTCCCTGCCCACAGGGGTGGAACTGTGTGGGGTTCGAGGTCCCTTCTCACCCAGACCTTCCATGATTCTGTGACACAAAGGAGGGCTAAGCCTTTGACTTGTTTGCAGAGGCCACGTGACACAGGATGCTCCGATCCCAGGCTCTCCCCTCTACACCATCAAAGCCTTCATCCCAGCCATTGATTCCTTTGGGTTTGAGACAGACTTGAGGACCCACACGCAGGGACAAGCCTTCTCTCTCTCTGTCTTCCATCACTGGCAGGTGAGTCCATGCCCTGGAAGAGAGACAGGTAGGATCAGGACAGGTAGGTGCTGTCAGCAAAGCCCTGGAGAACATCCCTGGAGGGTCCTGGGGAGGCTTTGTGCACCATGTCTGCCCGGGCTTTGTTCCAAGTCCCATCATTCCCTAGTGTCTAGTGAGGGAGCCCTGAAAGCTGCTGCTGGCTGAGTGTCAGGGTCCTGCAGGGCCTGGGGAGAGGACATCCCCCTTAGGAGGAGGGAACCTGTTTGGGTCCATTTCATGCTCTGCAGCCTGGGCAGCAGAAGTCTTAGAGTGGGGCTTGGACTCATGATTTGCCATAGGAAGTTTGATCTGTGCCACACTTCAGCTTTGCCTCTCAGAGGTGGAGTTTTAAACCTGTAGGAAACAAAGTTTGGGACAAAATACTGTTGTCTGGCCACTTCTGTTTATGGGGCAGATCAGGTGCTGTGGGAGCCACAGCTGTGAGGTGCACAGTGGTTTGGGGTACAGCTCCATGGGAGCAGCAGCTGCAGTCTGAGCCCTGAGCTCTGAGCCCTGGCCTAAAGGTTGATACGTCAAAGCCTGAGGCTCAGCTCTGAAACAATAAGCGTGCCTGGTTTGTGGAGGGGGTTTTGCTGACCAGGACTTGCATGGATTGTTCTGTTAGGAGGTGTTTAGGGGTCTTACAGTACTCCCTGGGGAAGGGACATGTCCTTGGCTTGAGTTTTCAGCACTGTATTAGAGACTTCTCACAGGCACAGCCATCAGCAGTGACATGAGTCTGTGTGTGCCAGGAGAGCAGACAGGGTATTGGGGTGTCTGTGGGGCCCAGGGGTGTTTCCTGTTCCAGTGGAGTCCCCAGGAGGTTGAACCAGCCCCAACATCACTCTCACATCCTGGCCTTGTGTTCCAGATCGTGCCTGGTGACCCCTTGGACAAGAGCATCGTCATCCGGCCGCTGGAGCCGCAGCCAGCCCCACACCTGGCCAGGGAGTTCATGATCAAGACCAGGCGTAGGAAGGTACGTCTGGGACAAACCCCTATAGTGTCCCTATGTCCCAACAGCTGAGCTCTGGTGTGTCCCTCTGGTGTGCCACACCCCCTCTCAGTGTTCCCAGAGCAGCCTGATGTTCTTTGTGCCCAGGACTTCCCCGTGCTGCCTGCCAGAGCCTGTCGGTCCCATCAGTGACTCCAGCCCAAAACAGGATCCTGTGGCCTCCACTGAGCCACTCTCTGAGCTCCCTCCCCAGCCCCTCTGACTCCTCAGTGGCCTGGTGTAGCTCCTTGTCCAGCAGAAACAGCAGGAACTGGTTTCTGTGCTGGTTTAGGGAGCTGGACTGAGGGGCTGGAGGGGCTCCCCAGGCTGCAGAGGGAATCAAGCTCCCCTGTGGAGGGCAGTGAGCTGGTAGATGTGCTCAGTGGCAGAAACCACATGTTTGCAGGTTCCTGAGGGTTGTTAGATGCCTTCAAGCTGTGGAGAAGCACTTCATGCCTTTTTTGGAGCCTGAAAATTTATCTTTCTGTGGGACACAAGGTCTCTTCAGTGGGCACTTGGGGTAATGGGGAATAACCCTGGCTTTGTGTTACTCTGCAGGGCCTGAGTGAGGATGTGAGCATCAGCAAGTTCTTCGATGACCCCATGTTGCTGGAACTGGCCAAGCAAGACGTCGTTCTCAACTACCCCATGTGAACCTGCTACCCTGGCATGGGGGCTGACCCGAGCCCTGGCTGGCACCTGCTGGCCCTTCCCCATCCCTGCTTGCCCAGCCCTGGCTCCTGGAGGCTCAGGCCAGGCAGGTAGCTGTTCCTCAGGTCGCTCTTCCATGGCTGTAGGAGTCTCCCTGGGAATTCATGGACCAGTTGCGGGCATTCTCCATATTGGGAGCAGCCCAGCCCCAGAGCCCTGATCCAATTTGTATTGTTGGTCTCCAGCTGCTGTTTTCCCTTTGGAAAGGTTCCTCCAGCACACGGAGCTGAGCAGTGTGAATATGGATTCAGAGGACTGGGCCTCAGCTGTGTCAAGCATTTCAGGCAGCTGAGAAAGGGGGGTTGGTGGGGGGGATGCTGAGGGGGCAGTGCTTTACCAGCCTCCCAGGAGGAGAGATGAGTGTGGCTTTGACCTTTTTGTAACCCTTTTTTGAACCCTTGTAAACGTTTAGTACAAACTTCCAGGCTGGGCTTAGTCTGTGCCCAGGGATGGCAGTGCTGGGGGACTCTCTGCTTTCCCAGTGCTTCCAGTACACAGTCAGGATTTCTCCCATCCTCAGCCCTGATTTCCCACATCCTCATCCTCAGTTCCCCCTGGCCTCAGCACTGTCCAGCTCCCCAGGACTCCATGTCTCCCAGCTATTCCTCTGGTAGTGAATGGACCAGGCAGCCCAGGCCTATTTTTTTCCTTTCTCACTCATTCTTGCCGAGTTTTCAGGGATTTTATCAGCTGCTTGTCCTCTGAGAGGTTTTTAGTGCTCCCTCTCCACTTCCCTGCTCTTTCTGAACTCTGCCCCAGTTCAGTCCCAAGTATGTGCTGTGGAACCAGGACTGATTTACATCTCCTGGGGACATTCCTGCCTTCCCTGTCCCCTGGCTGTCCCCAGCCTGACCTGGCCTGGCCCTGCCCCAGTGCTGCCATGCCCTGGCAGCCTTGTCCATCCCAGAGACACCACTGGGAACCTGTCTGAGCATTCCTGCTCTCAGAGGGGCTTGAGATGGCCCTGGGGCACCAGCACATGGGGAGCAGAGGGTGAAGCCAAGGACAGCCTCCTCCCCCACTCCCAAAACCTGCCAGCAGCTGGTGGAAACCGGGAGGCACTGGGCTGACATAAGCACAGGGAAGCATCCATGGGAAAGCACATCCAGCCATCCCACCTCGTGCTGGCTCTTTGTGGAAAATGGATATTGTGGAGGATAATTCAGGCCAGTAGAGCATCAAAACCAGGGTGGGGAAGGATTTCCTGTCAGCAGACACCGGCATCGCCCCCCGGGCCATGCTGCTGCCCCACCCAATCGCCCAGCGGGAGGGTGGCACCGTGCTGGACCTATCACCACGCTCAGCTTTTCCTGCCAGGAGTGTGGTCCTGGGGCTCCAGCCCTATCACCAGGCTCAGCTTTTCCTGCCAGGCAGTGCCAGGAGCGTCCCCCTCACCTCCCACATCCACCCTGACACTGTGGGGTTGCCAATGCTGTTCCCTCTCTGTCATGGGAGAAAGTGGGGCTCAATCCTGGCTTGATGCAAGCAGAATACAACCCTGGCAGCCCCATGGCCTCGCTGGGAGTGCTTGTCACCTCCCAGTACGGCCCAGCACCAAACTGGGCCCCCGGGAGCAGGCCAGGCGTCTCCTGGAGCAAACGCTGGGTTGCAGCGGGATCAGTGTCCGGGGGTGGCGGTGCTCGGTGCTGCACTGCACGTCCCAGGGCTCGGGGATGGCCCCTGGCTCCGGAGCCAAGTGCTCGGCTGCTTTGAGCGGGTTTGTCGCAGGAAGAGGACATCCATCATCCCAGCCCCGGGCTGTCCAGGGCTGGACAACGGGGCCCTGGGGACACGCGTGGATGGGCATCGATGCCGGTCGCACCTGCGTTCGGAGAGCAGAACCCCGAGGCTGCAACGCCCGATGGATCCCTGCGGATCCGGGCATCGCCCCGACCGTCACCCCGGGAGAGGGCGGCGGGACGCGGCCGGGCAGGCGTGGGAAGGAGCCGGTTCTCACGCAGGCTCTTCCCAGCAGCTGGAAAACGCTGACCCGCGGCGGGGCCGGGCAGCCGCAAACCTGGCCCTGCGCACGTGAGCTGGGATTTTCCGCGGAAACGGCTCTGCCCCGGGAGCGGGGGCTGTGCGGCTGGACCCTGACCCCAGCCCCTGCCCTGCGGCTGGAATTTCCCCACACAAAGGATCTGTACGGGTGCAGGATGCCCCAAGCGCTCTGCCTGCCCGGGCCGTGGCGCAGGTAAACTGAGGCACTGGGGAACCGCGGGCTCCATCCTTGGCATGAGTTGGTCAGGGGTCAGTAATGAGTGAGCCTGTGTTGACCCCCCAAGGTGTCCCCATTTGTCCCCAGCCCCGGGGACTTGGGAGGTCCCCACAGGACACCTTGAGCAGCCATCTCCTCATGGGATAAGCCCCCACCCTGTGCTGTGTCCCCATCTCCATCCTCCTCTTGGAGACCCTGACTGCAGTCCTGCTTCTACTGTCCTCATGCCCGCCTTGCTCCCGGTGCCTCCACCCTGTTCCTGGTGTCCCTGTCCACAGTCCTATTCCCATTGTCCCCTGTGTCCTTGTGCCTGTCCTACTCCTGATCCTCCATCCCACCCTGCTTGGGTCTCCCTGTCTCCACCCACCCCAGTCCCTGTCCTGCTTCTCAATGTCCCTGTCCTCACCCTGCTCCTGCTCTCCCCATTCCCGTCTTGGTCCCATTGTCCCCATCACCCATTCTGCTCCCAGTTCCTCCATAATTTTCCTACTCCTCGTGTCCCAATCCCCCTCCCACTGTCCCCTTCTTGGTCCCATTGCCCCCATCCTGCCCCTGGTGTTCATCCGGTTTCCACTGTCCCTATCACTGTCCTGCTACCTGTGTCCCTGACCTCATCCTGCTTGCAGTGCCCGTGTCCCTGTCCTGCTTCTGCTTTCCCCATCCCACCCTTCTCCTGTCCTTATACTGCTCCCAACGTCCCTTGTTTCCACCCTGCTCCTGATGTCCCCATCCTCACGCTGGTGTAGCTGTCCTTCTGCCCATGTCCCTGTTCCCATCCTGCTCCCAGTGTCCCTGTCCCACACCTTCATCCTGCTCTTGGTGTCCCTTGTCCCCACCCGGTCCCTGTCCTGTGCTCCATGTCCCTGTTCCCACCCTGTTCTTGACGCCCTCATTCCCATTCTGCTCCAGATGCCCCCATCCCCACACCCATCCCAGTGTCCCCATCCTGCTCCTGCTCTCCCTGTCCATAGCCCTGCTCCCCCGTTCCCATTCTTGTCCTGATCCCCATGTGCCTGTACCCATCCTGCTCCCCGTTCCTTGTCCCTGACCTGCTTCTGATTCCCCATCTCAGCCTGCTCCCAATGTCCCTGGTCCCCACCCTCCTCCTGATGCCCTCATCCTGCTCTTGGTGTCCCTGTCCACAGCCCGGTGCCCAGTGTCCCCATTCTTATCCTGCTCTCCATGTCTCTGTCCCTGTCCTGCTCCCTGTGTCCTCATTCCCCTTCTGCTCCTGCCCCCATCCCACCCTGCCCCAGTCCCTGTCCAGCTCCCTATGTCCCTGTCCTCATCCTGCTCCTGCTCTCCCCCCCATCTTGTTCCCAGTGTCCCCATTACCCATTTTGCTCCCAGTGCCTCCATATTTGCCCCACTCCCTATGTCCCCATCCCCTTCCCAGCATCTTTGTCCCCTCCTTGCTTCCATTGCCCCATCCTGCCCCTGCTATCACACAGTGTGCCCTGTTCCCACTGTCCCCATCTCTGTCCTGCTCCCTGTGTCCTTGTCCCTGTCCTGCTGCTGATGCCCCCGTTCCACTCTGTTTTGGTCTCCCCATCCCCACCCTGCCCCAATCCCTGTCCAGCTCCCTATGTCCTTGTCCTCATCCTGCTCTTGGTGTCCCCATCCTACTCTGTTCCTGTCTCTCTTCTGCTCCCAATGTCCCCCGTCCCAACCTTGTTTGTAGTATCTCTGTCTACAGCCCTGCTCCAGTGCTCCTCCCTATTCTTGTCCTGCTCCGTGTCCTTGTCCCCATCCCCTGCCGTGTCCCCCTCCTGCCCCGGCTCCGTGTCCTTGTCCCTGTCCCCATCCTGACCCCGGTCCCATGTCCTTGTCCCTGTCCTCATCCTGACCCCAGTCCCATGTCCTTGTCCCTGTCCCCATCCTGACCCCAGTCACGTGCCCTCGTCCCCATCCCGTNGGGGACGGAGCCGCGGCGGGCTGAGGGAGGCAGGAGCCCGGAGGGACCGAGCCGGGCGCTCCGGGGACAGCCGGAGGCGCCGGGATGAGCCGGGCACGCTCCGCCGCCGGTGCCGCCGCGAGGGGCCGGTGTCACCCCCCGGGTCCCCGCGTCCTCCCCTTCCCCGCTGCCCTCCGTGCTCCGGGATGGGCCTCCCCGGGCTGTTCATCCCGAGGGGAGTGGTGCCTGAAGGGCTCTCCCGGGCGGAGCGCCGGGTGCCGGCCCGCGGCTGCACGTGTCGAGAGCCCCTCGGTGGTGAACTGAGCGCTCCCCGCGCAGCCGAGCGCGGGAACGGAGCGATCGCACCGGGAGACGCCACCTGTGTCACCCCCGTGCCCACGTCCCCTCCCGTGTCACCTCCGTGCCACCTCCGTGCCCATCTCCCCTCCCGTGCCACCCCTGTGCCCACCTTCCCTCTCGTGTCACCCCCGTGCCCTCGTCCTGTCCCGTGTCACCCCCGTGCCCGTCTCCCCTCCCGTGTCACCCCCGTCCCGGCTCCGGGCAGGACGGGGCTCACGGATCCCCAGTGTCAGCAGAGTCCCTGGAGCAGCAGCTCCTGCTCAGAATTCCTTGTCCGGATAAACCTTCCCAACGCTGCTGGCAGTCGGAGCCAGCCCTGCCTCGGGCTGACGGGCCGCAGCCGTGCGGTTTGGCATTGCTCGAGGAAATACTTCTGCAGCTCCAGGAGTGCTTGGGCAAAGCTCTCAGGCACGTAGTGGGATTGTTGGGGGTGTCCTGTGTAGGGCCATCAGCTGGGCTTGATTACCTTGTGTGTCCCTTCTCACTGAGGACATTCTGTTATTCTCTGTGCTTGACCCAAATGCAGAGCACGAGGAGAAGAATCCTGCCCTTGTATCAGATAATGAGAGTTTTGGCCTCCGTTGGGCCTAACTTTCACCCAGCGTCATAAAATTTCACAAGAATGACATTTGCGCAGCTATTTTTACTGTCCTTTTAAAGCCAATTCTCATTTCTGTTGGTAGGAATTAGTCCTGACACTTTCTGGTCAGTGTGACCTTGCTTCCCAGTGATGTGCTGATTTTGTTCCACCATCAAATTAATTACAAATAGGAGATAGTTCATAGCGATTAATTAGGGCATGGATGTACCATATGGATTCTGGAGCAACAGTTGGTACCACTGGGTTCTGATTTTTCACTGGATGTTCAGTTGGTATTTGGAAATGAGAGGGAGGACAAAACCCTTCTATCTGACAGACCATTGATCGTTGTTATTATTTCCACATCTCCTGCCTGCTCTAAGTCAAGGATAATTGGTTAAGAAAAACCCCAAACTGTCCCTTCCTGTTAGAAATCTTTGTCCCGGGGATGTTCAATGAACCAGATGTCAGTGCAGTTACCAAACCCTCCATTCTTCAGGTCATTTAAGGGAGAAAGTTGTTGTTTTCTGTCAAAACTCATGCTTAGGAAAGTGCAAGGTGCCCTTCTCTGTATTTTTGGTATATTCCAAGTCTGTTCCAAAGCTGTGCTTGTGCTTTCGTGAGGGAACAGGTCAGCTGGGCGCTGGGAAGCGGGATAGGTAAGGATTTTCCAAAGAGAATTTCAGCCGTACTGAGCCGTTTGGCTGCGAGGGAAAGCCCTGGATTTCCAGCAGTGCCCGCGTTAACTCCGGCGCTCCCGCAGCGCTGGGGAGCAGCAGGGACCGGGCTCTGTGGTCACTGGTGCCTCGGCGGGGCTGGGCTGGGCTGGGCTGTCACACTTTGGTGTCTGGCGAATGCGCGACTCGGGGCAGTGCCGAGAGCTCCGGGAGGGGCTGCTCCTCAGTGACACCGAGGTGCGGCAGTTGCAGTGCTGGGCTCTCCCCGTGGCAGCCGGGGCTGGCCGGGGCTCTGACCATGTCTGCGGGCGTGGAGGCGGCCAGGTAAGAGCCGAGGGGCTGGGGCTGGGCCTGGGCTGAGCGTGGGGTCTGCCCTGCGAGCCTTCCTCTGGCTCCTTCCTTGAGAAGGAGCCCTTCGCAGGGTGTTTCTCCACAATCAGGAACTTGTCTGACATTTCCAAACTGAAATGCCAGTGCATGGGGCAAACCAGGAGCATGGTGGCTCGTCCCTTTGGAGGTTCCATATCACATGAAACTTGTTTTACAACTTGTTTTTCTGTTTTTTGAACTGTGTTGAAAACATGACCAGCTGCTCCCTGGGTTTGTCACCCAGCACCTCTTGTCCTTTTGAAAGGGGTTTATCGAGTTTTAGATCAGTTTGAGTGATGAAAAGTTACTAAAAACATTTTACTGACAGACTGTTCCCTTACCATAGGCTCTGACCGCCTTTAGTGCTTTTAGACTAGACTTGTAAGTTTTTCCTTCCACTGATGGAGGGAACTATTGAGTTATTGCTAATAAAAAGCATTTCTATTTACAAATTGAAGTGTTTTCTTAATTTATACAACAGTATTACAATTTTTGGGTTTTTTAAAGCAACTCAGAGGTCTGAATGCAGGATTCTAGGTAGGAATTGTCACGAAATACCCATTTTCTAGATGTGTTCCATCCCTAGCCTTTCATTAGGGACTACTTTTGCCCCTCATTTCAGAGCAGACACCCAGCTCATCACAGATAATGTGCAAGTGATGCAAATACCAGTAAATAACTGGAAAATTTGGGTCAAAGACAGAGCACAGCGCTTGCTTTGAACAAAGCAGAGAGGAGCCCCAAGAGGGTTGGGAATGTGCAGGAGGTGAGGAATTCCAGGGGTCCCAGCCCTCGGTAGGGGGAAGGTTAAAACCCAGATGCTGGGCAAGTTTAAACCAATTTTAAGAATTTAGCAAAGATTTTGGTACACCCTGGAGAGTTTTAATTGTAGGCACAGTTTTTCTAAAGAATTCTGTGGTTCTAAAGGTAATTGCTGTGAAAATTCTATTGCTTAGGTGAAACTTTGTCTTAAAAAGTCTTTTCTGGGTTTGGATGGTTCTAGAGTTTACAAGAACAAAATTCTTATAAGCTGTGAAATCTAATCCCTGATAGAGTTTGTGATGATTTTTAACACCTAGATTTGTTGATTTAATAAATTGCTGACTGCCAGCAACTTCTGTGAGTCAAAAAAATCCCCAAACTTTCCTCATCCACCACTTTTGCCAAGGAAAGGATGAGATCCAGTGCTGAGGTGTGATCCAGCCACTTAGGACCAACAGAGCAGCCTAGGAACACTCAGGATCTGGATAATCCTGGAGGTGCCTTCTTTGCGTGTGTTATGTTTTGGGTCACTGGAAATCCAGAGCCTTGGTGTTTCTCGGACGAGCTGGAGCCGGGGAATCCGGAGCCACAAGGGCTCGGCGGTGCCGCTGATGCCTCGTTTTTGACACAGCTGCAAATCTGGTGAGCAGAGACTCCTTGTGGAATGTGAGCTTTCCATGGAGAGCTGTTGGAGCACCACAGAGTGTGTGAGCCCAGGCAGACCCTGCTCACTTGGGGTGAATTTTGGTGGTTTGTGGTCATTGGCACCTGCAAGGGGCCTCTGGCTGAGGAAAGAAGTGATGGTATCAAGAGTTGGACTTGGATGATCCTTGTGGGTCTTTCCCAACTCAGGCTATTCTGTGATGCTCAGAAATCAGGCTGCAGCCTCACCACCAGCATGGAGCTGGGGAGAATGGGCTGATTTGGTGGCTCTTTCCTTACACCACTTCAGATTTTCACCACCTTTTTTAAACGTGGGGATCACGAGGAGCGTTGCCTTGTACAAGGTACCTCTTTCATGCGTCGCCCTTCCTGCTCGGACAGGATTCCCTGAATCCCGGGAACTAACTCGGGCAAGGGTAGCGATCATTAAACACCCGGAGTGAAACCCTCGGGGATAATGGACCCCTTTGTTGTCAGTCCCGGGGGATGGGCACTGCTGCCTCATTAGGGGGAAGGTGATCCTTTGCTCCCACCCTGCTTTTCCAGCCTTTGTGTTCTGTGCTGCCACTCCACAGAGTTGACTTGTGCTCCAGATTTATGTGTTTTTAATCTGCTTAATAGGAAGCAAATTACTGCTGTGAATAAAGTTCCATTAACATTCCCTGATTTTTATGGTGACTCTATCCCTGCTGACCTGTGCAGGGGAGCACATTCCTGCCCAGCAGGTAGGGTGACTCCCTGAGTCACAGATGGTCCTTGGACCCCGCTGCCAGCCCCTCACGGGTGGCTGCACGGCCACCTCTGTGTGCCCTGTTTTGGAAGGGAGTGAAGGTTTTATTGCAGAAGCCCCTGGCACTGTCAGTGTTTCCAGCTGGTCTCGGCACTTCCCGCGAGCAGCAGGAGTGCAATTCCACTGTCCCGTACTTGTGCCATGGAATAACAGGCTGTGCTTTTTTATTGGCTCGAGTTATGCTTAATAATGGTCAAACTGTATTAAATCACATTTCACTTGTTCAGTGTTGCTCAATATGTAAATTCTGCTCCTGGAAAAACCCGTGTTTTTAAAATGTCAAAATCACCAAATTTCCCGTTCACTGCCCATTCTTGGTCCTGGTTTTGGGAGGCTCGTTGCTTTCCATTAAAAGCTACAAAAAGGAATTTATCTCCAAAATGCTCCTTGGAGGGGAAAGGGCAATGTTACCATTTCCTTTTCTGACCTCCTCATACCATAAAAATGAATTGTTATCGCTGCTTGGGTAGTGACGCACAGTTCTCCCCAAATTCAGGACTCTCTGGAAGATCTGGTTGGGATTTTTAAAAACTTGACTTTGTTTTGGTGTAAAATGAAGATTTAAGTTGGAAATTCCTGGATGTGGTGTGGGATAATTGACATACACAATGTGTGGCTGGGCAGTTGTGCTCTTAGTGGTGATTCCTGGTGAAGGAAATATGAGAATGGCAAATACTGGAGCAAAAAGAAATCCCTTTTCCTTCTGCAAACATAGAGAACTTGGTTTCATACCTCAGTACTGGCCAGTAATTCCTCAATGATTCAGTTTCAAGGAAGAAGGTGATTCTGTTTCAAAGCAGAACCCTGGGCTTTAAGCAATAACACAAGTTACAAGGTTTTCTGGCTATAAATAAAAATCTATATTTGGAAAAAACAAATAGTGTATTTATGGACAAAACTGTATTAAAGGAAATGTGATGGAAAAATTGAGTCAGATGAGCTGATGTATGAGGCATTTCCCTCTGGAGTCATTGGGCTGAAAAATGTTTTATATGCCTAAACTTGAACAGATGCTTCAGCACACACACACAGTCCTCCCCCGGTTCATATTAGCAGTTTTGCTCATACCACTGTGATTAATTCCCAGACCAGCCTCATTTAGGCTCCTTTCCGGGGGCTCGGGGGTATTTCCAGATCATCCAGGTACTTAAGCCATGCCTAGCTGTAAATAAGCGAGCAGCCCGGATTATTAGCAGGATTTGTTTCAAGCTTTGCATTAGGCATGTGTTTAAGTGACTCACTGAGCTGGGATTTACATTTTTACACGGGAGTGAAGGATTTCTCCCTATTACCTTGCCTAGATGGAAATTGGTGGAGTCAGCCAGCATTTTTGCCTAAACAAGTCCATGAAACCAGCTTTGGGCTCTTTCAGTTATTAGTTCCAGCTTTTTAGTTACAAATTTGTCAGAAAACGAGTCTGAGTGTGCGTGCCTGACCTCGATTGAGATACTGAGGAGGATTGAAGGAGGAAGGGAGGGAGGGAGGGAGGGAGGGAGGCATCCATATGGATGACCAGCAGATTGTGCCTCCCGTCCTTTCCAGTCCGAATGTCGCGCTCGGTGGCACTGGAGGAGGCTGACAACTGCATTTGATTATTTGCCATGGAGTGCCTGTTCTGGTGTCCTGCTCAGCCGTTCATCTGCTGTCCTGGGGTGCAGTGTGTGCCTGTAGGTGGCTGTGCACAGATTCCCTCTCTTCTCAACATCCCCAAAGTCTTCCTGAAAAGTGCCATGTCTTGGGGATGCTTTTTTCCACTTTGCTTTTCTGATGAAGGAATGTAGAAAATGACTTGTGGGTCTGAACGTGGGTCTGGCTGGGGTGTGCCTCGGGAATGCAGCTCCTGCAGGATGAGGGATGATGCTGGTGGCAGCAGGGGATGGAGCTCCTGCCTGCAGTGACATCCCGGCGTGAGTGGTGCAGCCCTGCCAGACTCAGAACAAGCCATCGCCCGGGAAGTTCTGTATCTCTCTTGTGCTTAAAATAGTCAAGAGCCTGGAAGGGTGATTGTATGTCTTGTGTGTGCCCATGTTCCCTTGAGGGGGAGTTTTGTCTCCTTGTTAACTCCTGGAAGCCTGGCTCTGGTGAGGATTCAGGGACAAAGATGACACCCAGCCCTGCGTAGTCCTGAGGTTAGAGATGTGTCTGTAGGCAGGCAAGGGGGTGGGTGTAGATTGGGTATGTGGGGCTGGCCTTGGCATCAATACATTTTTTAAATGGCATAGAATTAAAATAATTGAAGTTCCTAATGTGTCTTGCAAGTGTGCTGCCCTTGCATGCAGAATGTCCTCCTAAAAATCTAAAAATCTCCTGATTCTTGTGGTAAACATTGAAGTAGTTGAGAAATGACTGAATTTTACTTGCAGCAGATTGATTCGCAGGAGTTACTCAGCTGGTGCTCAGATATGTAGTTAAACTATTTTGAAATGAGAAGAATTTTCATGGTGGAAACTGTGATTCCTGAGATATTATAAAGCAAAATAAAATTGAAGTGTTTGGGAGGAAGCACACAGCGATCTTCCACAGAGCCATATGGAAATTATCTTTATTCCTTGGTTCGCGTGAAATCTTTGCTCCTTCTGGAGCTGACTTGGAGCCTCCTCCTCAGTGCTGTCCCCAGCTTGGTTTATATTCCTCGCCTGCTCTTGCTCTCTTTGCAATCTGTGACCAAACCGTATCGATCCGGGTGTCTGCGGAATCCGATTCCCTCGAGGGCTGTGCTGGAGAGGCGCGGACAGAAATAAATCATCGCTGCCCTTCAGGTGCTCCAACTGCCCGGGATTGTCTGGCACATACAGAAATCAGGGGGCTGGAACTGAGCAGTGCTCAACAACCCATCAACCAGTTCTGTTCCCTTTGGCTCTGCTGGTGCCTCTCTTTCGGCTGGTTCATGGAGGGGCTTTATCCCCAACACCTCGGAGCCACTCGCTCCTGCCTCCTTGGGAGCAGCCACATGGATCAGATGGAATCTTTCCCACTCCAGAGCCCTGCTTCTGACCTGTCCCACGTGGGGGCTGCAGCAGAGCATGGAGAAGCTCTGGACTCTCTCAACATGCGATGGCTTTGTGCCTACAGACTTCCCCTTGCCTGAGTCACTGCTCTGGCTTTCAGATTTTGAGGGGTTTTTCTTCTCCAGGCTGCTCCAGGTGTCACAGCTCCCTGCCTGTTTCCCTCCTCAGCCTTTTTGCTTTTTTGACTGTCCTTCCCCCACTGTTCCTTCCCATCACCCGAAGTCTTCTCCAAGCTGCTTCTGTTCTTCTCTGTTTCCAGGGTAGGAGCTGGCCAGAGTGACCAGAGCCATGTGCCATGGGTGAGCCATGGGCTCTCAGGGGCACATGTCAGCATGTGCTGGATATGCTTGTCCTCTGACACTGATGAAATGCTGTTTTGGGGCTGTGCTCAGCAGTGCTGGAGCATTCAGAGAGCAGCCTGACAGCCCCAAGACCTCCTGCTTGCTGAGGCTATCTCAGGGCATATCTATTTTTAGGTGAAATTGAGATTTTTTAGGTTTTATTCAATGTATGCATCACTTTATCCACGTGGAATTCCATCTGCCATTTTATTTCCAGGTTGCATAGACTCACATGGTCCCTGTGCTGCTCTTCATGGATGCATATCCACCTCCCCTTGAATATCCCCATCAGGCTCCTGGGTCACATCCAGGCAGTGTCCTGGTCTGGCACAGGTCCCAGCCTCTCCCTGTGACCCCTGCTCTGCCTTCCCTCCCTTGCAGGAAATGACTGTTTACTCCTACTCCCTTGTCTCCCACCCAGTTGTCTCTCCATACAGGGACAGTCCCTTTTCCGCTGGCCTTTTGGGGTCCCTACAGGAAACCTTAGATGAGAGGGACTCTCAGAGGTTAAACCCCAGGAGATCTGGAGCCCTCTGTGGGGCTGGAAGTGCCTTTACAGAAGCCACGCTGACTTTTCCCCTGGTTTATTGTATTTATACGGATAATCAGTGCTAATTCTGCTCTGTGT
Organism: Drymodes brunneopygia; assembly: GCA_013400955.1. Classification (NCBI taxonomy): domain Eukaryota; kingdom Metazoa; phylum Chordata; class Aves; order Passeriformes; family Petroicidae; genus Drymodes; species Drymodes brunneopygia. The sequence continues at coordinate 132,011 of VZTZ01047224.1, read as the reverse complement.
CATTAGTCCTGTGTGAAAGCTGGGTTTGGAGAACTGCACTTTGCCAGGATTTCCCTCATAACCCCTGTGTTGCAGAGCTGACATGGTACTTGCTGCCCTGTGCTGAGACAGTTTTAGGAGTGGCTGTTCCCAGGCCAGGATCCATCTCCACCGGGGAGATGGCTCGTTAAGCCCTCGGTGAATCCATCCAGCCCTCCCTGCTGTGACTCCTCAGTTTGGCTCTTGGCTCTGTGACCTCCCCTCCAGTCCCTGCACTGGGAACCAGTTTCCCAGTGAGTCCCAGGGGAAGGGGCTGGCGAGGAGCCTGGAGCTGTTCCTGGTGCTGTGAGTTGTGTGTACAGGAGTCACGGCGTTTTCCCTGGATGGGTTTGTCCTCTCTTTTGGTCACATTAAACTGGAGCCTGTTCCTGGTGGGGGGGTTTCTGCAGGGAGACTCTCTCAAGGTGCAGGGTTCTGAAGTGGGAATGGTGTGAGGGCTGGACCTCAGAGCTCTGCTCTGGAGATGGGCTGGGAGAGCTGGGGGTGTGCAGCTGGAGAAGAGAAGGCTCTGAGCAGACCTTACTGTGGCCTTTCAGCTTATAAAGGGGCTTAGAGGAAAAACAGGGACTTTTTACCAGGGCCTGTAATGACAGGACAAGGGACAACACTTTTAAACTGAGAGAGGGCAGGGTTAGATGGGACATTAAAGTGAAATATTTTACCATGAGGGTGGTGAGGCCCTGGCACAGGGTGCCCAGAGAAGCTGTGGCTGCCCCATCCCTGGAACTGTCCAAGCCCAGGATGGATGGGGCTTGGAGCAATCTGGGATAGTGAAAGGTGTCCCTGCCCATGGCAGGGGGTGGAACTGGATGTGCTTTAAAGTCCCTTCCAACCCAAACCTGTCTGTGACTGTGTTTGGCAGGGTGGGTGCCTTAATTGCCTTAATGAGACAATCCACCAAGCAACCAGTGGCTCCTTATCAGGAGTGATCTTATCTGCAGCTCGTTCCCCTTGTTAGAGTGAATGAGGTGTGACACAGCAAATGCTCAATTACCCTTTGCATTAAGAATGTTTTTGCAGGCAGACCTGCTGGACTCTGTGTTAGGAACCTCCTGGGTCACCAAACAGATTTGCTGGCTCCTGGTTGGAGCTTGAAGAGAACATCCACAGAACAAGCATGAAGTTCACTCAGGGATTAACCAAATGTCACCACCCTCCTCAAATCTTGGAAGCTTGGACATAAGAAGCCGGGGGAAGCTTGGCACTTTGCCCTGACCTTAGTTGTGGACACAGTGGGTTTTTTCTCCCTCCAGCTGCCCCACAACACAACACACACCATCCCCTGGTCCCCGTGGTGCTCCTGTCACATCTCATGCCTGTCTTAGGTGCTGGGGAGGCTAATTTGCCTTCAGTTTGGTGCTAATTGTCCCAATCTGTGTTGTTAATAAGTCTGATAAAATCCTTGGCCAGGGAAAGCAGTCAGGTGGAAAAACTGACCCGTCTGCCACTCTGTGCTTGGTGCAGCGTGCCTGGCACTGGGAATAGAGCTTCCAGCCTCCTTTCATAAAACAGGAGTTATTTCCAGCTGTTCTCAGGGGGAAAAGCCCCAGTTGGTGTGTGTGTGTGTTTCCCAGCTGGAGTGATGGAGCATAGGGAGTTCATCAGTGCTTCAGGGCTCTTCCCAAGGGGGTCTCAAAGTATTCAAGTCTTGCAGAAAAGGGCAGTTTTTTGTTTCTTATTTCATTACAGGATTTTTTTTTAAACAAATAAGTCACTTAGTGAATCTATGTGCATATTTATATTCTAAATTTTATCTTTGGCAAAATAAAGCTGTTAAGACTTCTGTTGAACTCAAGCTGGAGTAACATTTTAATGCCAGTATGGCAATCTGCTGCATTACTCTGCTCCTTGTCTCAGAATAAACTGTGTGTAAAACCAACTTTATTGAAACAAAACTCTTCAGCTGTTTCTGTGGTTTAGTAGCACTTGGGAGCAGCAGAGTGAGTGAAGTGCTGGCTTGTTGTAGACCTGTTCTCTGGCAGGTGCTGTCCTTGGCTGTCCATCCCAACACCATCCTCACGGATTGTGCCATGTGGCACAGCTGGACACTGTCCTGCTCAGCTTGGGGCTTTCCAGCTGGGGAGATGCAGAGTTGGGTGAAGTCACAGGGGTCTGCAAGGCTCTCTGCTCCTCTCAATCCAGGCCCAGTTTAGCAGAGCTGTTCCAAATGCTGAGTGGCCTGAAAGCACCAGCACGGCAGGAAGGGTTTGCAGTGGTGAGGCTTTGGTTTGCAGTGTCCTTCTCTGCCTCTGAACATCCTTCCCTCTCTGCAGAGCTGCTGTTGTAGAAAACGTGACATGGATTTGGTGGAGTCGTAGGCTGAGACGGTGGCTCCTACTAGACCAGATGACAGAGCTGGGGAATAAAAGTCTTTTTTTGAATGTGGGTCACGGAGAGGCAGCTGCCATGTTGCAGGATGGGTGACTGGGGACGTTGTGGCAGACTGTGTCGGGGTGCGTGGTGTCTGTTTCATTGACAAGCTGTTCACGGTAGTTTTTGAGGCTTATCTATGAAGCAAACACTGTCGTAGTTTCTCTTGACTGTCATAAGATGGTGGTGGGAGCATTAGGTGTTCATCCCCATCCAACTGCCTCCCACTCAGCCTAGAGAGAGCCTTTGATTCTGGTCTACAGGAGCTGACAGAATTGCTCTCTTTTGGCTTCTCTCTCCTTTCCCGAAATGGCCGTGAGAGTGATATTTGGGTCAGCTGCCTCCAGTGTGTCATTTTCTTTTGACACTCATCCCTCTGAGCGCAGAGGAGGAGCCCAGTGGGGAAATGCTGTTGGCTGCAGCGGAATTGGGTGTAGTTAAAGGGTGTTGTGGTTATTTGAAAGGCTAATCACAGCCAGGCAGGGAAATCTCTCTGATGCCTGAGTGGAACAGTGTGGGAGTGAGGATGGCCTTCCCCAGACCTGGCTGCCAGAGAGCTGGAGGGATCCAGGTAAGGACATGGATGCTCCAGCCTGTCCAAAGGCTGCTGCTCCCCAGCAGCACCTGTCCCTCAGTGCTTCCTGGGGGTGCAACACCCAGAGGTACCTGTGTGTTCTGTGTTCTTCCCTTTGGACTCTCGTGGGTCTGTCTGGGGAAACAGGATTGTTCCTTCTTGCCTCACTGCAGGGCTCGGGGTTGTGGTCTGACGTCTCAGGTGGGCCCAGGTGCTGCCATTCCCTGGGTGTCACAGGTGGGTTTGCATTGTCTGGGCTCTGCTCACCCCTGCAGGTCCCTGGGTGCAGCCCTGAGTGGCAGTGCTGCTGCTGGGCCTGCCCACATAGGCAGAGTTTGCAGCAGGACACTCTCCTGCCCTTTCTGTTCTCAGGCTGAGTTTGCAGCAGGACACTCTCCTGCCCTTTCTTTCTTTCTTTCTTTCTTTCCCTCTGCTGTTCTCAGGCTGGGTTTGCAGCAGGACACTCTCCTGCCTTTTCTGTTCCCAGGCTGAGTTTGCAGCAGGACACTCTCCTGCCCTTTCTTTCTTTCCCTCTGCTGTTCCCAGGCTGGGCAGTGTGTCCTGAAAGGGGCTGAATCCCTGGGATTCCTTGGCAGGTGTGTGCAGGAACCCCAGCCCTGATCCATCACACCCTCACTTGAATTGCTGGTGGTCACTCAGGACCTGCCTTTTTGTCATTCTCCCCACTGCACTTCCTCCATCTTTACTCTTCATTTGCCATATTTCTTAAAATAATTGCTGGGAGCACAGGTGCAGTAGGTAGCAGGACAATATTTTTTAATATTTTAATAATGTATTGTGTTATATCATGCCAGTATGAGTAGCACTGTGTGGCAGTTGTCCCACACTGGCAGGGGGAAGGATCTCAAGTTTCACTTGCCTGTGTGGCTCGAGTCCCTGCAACTTGTCCTCTCTCTATTATGTTCATTCTTAGAGGAAAAATTGCTTTGCTGCTGTTGCTGTTGTCCCAGGCTGTTCTCCATGGTGCCCAGGGAATGGTGACAGAAAATTGAAACATGGAAAATTCCACTTAAACGTAAGAAAAGCACTTTTTACTGTGGTCATGGTTAGATGTAGGATCAGACTGCCCAATCTGACTTTTCAATGGTTGTGGGGTCTCCATCCCTGGAGGTGTTTCATAGGATCAGGCTGCCCAGAGAACCTGTGCTGTCTCAAACCTTGGAGGTTTTTAAAACCTGGCTGGACATGGGCCTTCCAACCTGCTCTGGTTGACCCTGCTTTGGGATGTAAAATACAGTGGTTTAAACTGCCAGTTATGAGAACATTGCACATTTCTGAGAGTGATGCATGTGGCACAAGGGACCTTAGGGGTTAAACACCTTCAGAAGTGACTGAAGCAAACGGGTGGCTCTGCCACTTACAAAGGAGCTGTCAGAGCCTCAGATGTTGGGGTGTTTGGTCTCATGTTTTGTCAGGAGGTAACACATTGTGTGTCTGAGCCAGGGTTTAGTAGCCCTAAGCTGAGGAGCACGTGGTGCCTCATCAGATGGATACCTGGTCCAGGAGCTGCTCCTAGGAAGGAGAACTCTGGTGTTTGGGAGATGAGTGCTGTCTGTCTGATCACCTCATGGAAAAGCCTGCAGGATCCCCGTGGTGTGGGAGGATGGGAATTGACTGCTCACAGTCAGGAGTGTTCTGTGCACCTGAGTCCACTGAGGCCACACTCACCCAGTCTGGTGGTCATTTCAGCTGGTAGGAACAGTCTTTCTCAAGGATGCCCTCCAGATCTTTGGATTTTAAGGGTGTCAGTCCCCAGCCCTGTTGTCTGCAGACAGCCTGGGCTGGCAATCCAAGAGCTCAGGATTTGGTTAAACGTTTGGGCTTGATCTCAGAACAGCAGTGTTGGGTGTTTTCTCAAGTATGGCTTGAGCTTCAGATTCAAATTTTTTAAAGAAAATTAAATTGTCCTTTACCTACCCTGTAATTTTTTGTTTTCAACATCCAACTGAATTACACAGGGAAGGCTTTCCTGTGCTTTGCTGGCTCCTCTGCAGGGAGGAACAAGTGTAGCAGTACCAGGGCCAAGAGCAGGCAGGGCCTGGTGGGTCGTGCTGGACCTGCCAGTGCTGCAGGAGCCCAGTTCCTGCGGGAGCTGCTCAAACCATCTGGGCTCAGTGGGGTTAAACTGTGGTGGAGAAGAGCTGGGAGATGTGTGAGGCTGGAGGAGAGGGGGAGGGCTGGTGGAGTAAACACTGGCTTGGTTCTGAGCTCCAGCAGCCCTTCCTTGTAGGATTATTCCTCATCTGCCAGCAGGTTGTGAAGGTGGGGATTTGTTCCTGCTCCAGGCTCCAGTCCCAGCACGGTGCTGGTGCCCCAGGGTTTGGTGTTGGTGTGGCCGGGGCTGCCCCGGGGAGCTGCGGTTTCAGTGCAGGCTGAAGCAGCACACGGGTCTCTGATCGTTTTGTTTCCTCCTTGGTCACATCTCATATCACCTGGGGCTCCTTCTGCTTCCTGATACCTGGAGTGTGCAGGACAGGTGTGAGGAGCAGCCCCAGGCTGGTGTCAGGCCACAGGAAGTGCCAAACTGGGATCTTGCTCTCCAGGTCTCTGAGCTGGAACACCTCATTCCTGTCCTTCGGAAGGGATGCCGATTGCTGAGCCTGTGTGAAGGGATTCAGGCTGACACAGACCCCACCACGGGCCCCCGAAAATCTCACGAGGTGACAGAGGCTGTACAGCCCAGCCTTCATTTTCCATGGAGCCTGTTGTCACCGCAGGCTCCTGCTCTCAGATGAACTCGAGTCAGGCTCAGCTCGCGCTGTCCTCGCGCTGCTCCAGCGGATGCTGCTCCTCCACGCCGGGATCCGCGCGTTCTGGGGCCCTGCCCTGGCCACGCTGCTTCCTGGAGCACCACGCCTGCTGGAGGTGCAGTAAAAGCTGCTTTGGGCCAGCACGAAACACGTCGTGATTTCATTTGAATTTTGTCACTGCGGGGGAGTGTTGCTAAAATTGTCACTTGGCTTCCCATGTTAGCAGTACCTAGAGGGCACGCCGAGGCGACCGGAGGTTCATGTCTGAGCTGCAAATTCCAGTTTATCTGTAAGCTGAATGCTCGGGTGGGTTTATGTTGATTTTCAAAAAGATACATTCTTGACATCTTTATTTTTTTGACAGCGCAAGAATCTTATTATATCCCTACCTCTTACCCATATTTTCCTGTTCTATTTATATCCCACATAGGATCTGTGGTCTCATAATTCAACGTGGGGTTTTTTAGACTCAGGGGATTGGTCTGGGAATCAGCAGAGCCTTGTTAGCATGCCTGGGATTGGAAGGCACCATTCAGAAATGGTTTCCAAATTGACATTGACATCGTGGCTTTTTCCAAACCATTCTCTGCTGTTGCCACGTGAGCCCTGCCAGATGACAGAGGATTTATTTGAAAGAGCACTGTGTGCTCTCCAAAACGTCCCAGCCTTTTCCTTCCCAAGTATTCTATAAAATTAAGATTAAAAATAAAATTCAGTACACTTTTCTTATTCCTTTTCATCTCCATTGCTGAAAATAGGAGTAAAGTTGGTGGTGACTGAACCCCCTTCACAGGGGATAGAAGGGTGATAGCTGTGAGCTGTCTTATCCCAGGGATATCCCCAGATCCTTGCCCTTGTGGCACTCAGGAGAATGGACACTGGAATTGCTGCTCAGGAAATGCAGGTGGCACCAGCACAACACTCACCAGCATTCAGGATATGTTGGCACCACTCCAGTGCTGGGTCTGGCCACAGCTCTCTCCTTTCCTGGGCAGTAAAGTCTTACTTGTTTTCCAGGTTTAAAAAAAAAAAGGGAACCTCTCTGCTTCCTCAAAAGTACTTGTAAATCATGTAATTTCTTACTTTTCAATGTAAATGAGATCTGAATGAATAATGCTGATTATTCATTCATCCTAATTCAAATCCTATTTTAATTAGCCTGTGGGCCCAATTTCACTTTCATGCAGCATGAAACCTCTTTTGATTAACAACAGAATTGCCATGCATTTCTTCTTTTTTTTCCTGCTCAGCACATGTCTTTTCAAAGTGCTTAAAAACCAAACAAAAGGAAACAAATAAATCATTAATAAATTAATCAAATTTCATTAGCATGACCTGGGAAGACATAATTTAGGGAGGAAAAAAGTCTTCTGTAGACATATTCATTCTCCTTATCAACTGCCTCGAGGCTACGAAGTCTGCAGAGAAGCCTTGTCTGAGGAGGTGCTGGTGAGCTGTGGAAATTGAGGGACCCTCCACTCCTTGCCATCAAAGGGCAGGGACACCTTTCACTAGACCAGGCCCCATCCAGCCTGGCCCTGGACACTTCCAGGGATCCAGGGGCAGCCACAGCTGCTCTGGGCACCCCGTGCCAGGGCCTCTCCATCCTCATGGTATAATATCTCTAATGTCCCATCTAACCCTGCCCACTCATAGTTTAAAAGCATTGTCCCTTGTCCTGTCACCACAGGCCTTGGTAAAATGTCCCCATTTTTCTTACAAGCTCCATTTATACTGAAAGGTCACAAGATGGTCTCCCCAGGGCCTTCCCTTCTCCAGGCTGAACAACCCCTGTTGTCCCAGCCTGTCTCCATGGCAGAAATGCTCCAGCCCTTGGAGCATCTCTGTGGACTCCCTCCAACAGGTCCATGTCTGTCCCATGCTGGGGGCTCCAGAGAATTCCCCCTTGCCTGCTGCCTGTGCTGCTTTGGATGCAGCCCAAAGGACAGTTGGATTTCTGGGCTGTTGGTGGTTCACGTCCTGTTCTTCATCCTCCAGTATCCCCAGGTCCTTCCCTGCAGGGTTGTTCTCCTTCCACACACCCCCAGTCTGTGCTGCTGTTGGGGATTGCTCCAGCCCAGGGCCGGGACCTTCCAGTTGGCCTTGTTGAAGTTCACGAGGCTCCCATGGGCCCTGGGAATGGCATCCCTTCCCTGCAGGGTATCAGCTGTGCCCCCCAGCTTGGTGCCAGCCTTGGATGTGCTGAGGCTGTGCCCAGCCCCACTTCTGACACTGATGGGATGACATGGAATGAGTCCAATAGAAACATCACAGAAGAGCTTGGGTTGGACAGGACCCACAGGGATCATCCAGTCCAATTCCCTGATCCTCACAGGCTGCCTAATGCAGAACTAAACCAGCACTCCCTGCACCCTCCTGCTCAGGTGCTTTGGGCAGCTGCCAGTCTGTACTGGGCTGGAGCCAAGGGGATCCAGTTTGTACTGGGCTGGAGCCAAGGGGATCCAGTTTGTATTGGGCTGGAGCCAAGGGGATCCAGTTTGTACTGGGCTGGAGCCAGGGGGATCCAGTTTGTACTGGGCTGCAGCCAGGGGATCCAGTTTGTACTGGGCTGGGCCCAGTCTGTACTGAGACAAGGCCAGGGGTGGTTCTGAAGGTGTTTGGATTTGACAGCCTGGAGTGAGGCTGCCTTGACACCCACCTGGTGCTCACTGTCCTCCCCTCCAGGTGCCCTCCCTCTCAGGGGGTGGGGACTCTGCTGGAGCGTTCCAGCTTCCTCCTGTCCCACCTCTGTCCCTGCCACACCTCAGCTGTCCCATCCAAGGACAGGATTTTGAGGATTTTACAGTAACTGCTGCTCCACAGGGCAGTTCTTCCCTCCCTGAGTGATGGGAGGCCATTACTGTTTGAGGAGAAAGCTGAAAGGAGATGAAATTTTAAATGTTTAAATGTTTAAATTCATAGCCAACCCCTGCCATGGGCTGGGTAGAGGAGGGGACACACCTGAGGGGCCATTCCCTGGCTGTGTGTGAACCACAGCTGTGTGAACTCTAGAAATTCTTCACCTGAAGCTGATTTCTTTGTTCCCATGTACCTGCTCCAAGTTCTTCATTCTCTCTGGATGTCAGTGCCTGCAAAGCTTTAATTCAGGAGCCAGCCTGCTGTCAGAGATAAGGTTCCTGATATTTCATTGTTGATACTGCCCGCTCCAAGGAGCCTCCGCTGGAAGTGCTGAAATGAACTTAGAACAAATACAAGCAATGAAAGCTTCTCTCAAATGCACTTTCTGGCATGACTTAAATTAGCTGAAATTGCTGACATCCTGCCTTTCTCAGATACATGTCAGTGTCCATAGACTTTTCTTTCAAACCTTGGAAAATTATCGAGTTAAATGTTGCCAGGAGCAGCAGCCTCTGGGTGTACGTTGGGTGAAGGGTACTGAGATGTGTCTGGGTGCTGCAGCACGTGCTGGGGAGGCAGAACCTGCCCCTCTGACCTTGGCTGATCCCACAGAACAGAAGGCACTCTTGTCTCCCACAGGACAGCACCGGAATTCCGCTTGGAACTTCTTGGGTTTGCGCTGCATTTAATTTAGGTGGGCTGAACCTTTCCAAGATTTAATGACTGGTCATTTTGCTTGAACCAAAACATGTCCTTAAAGACCAGGAAGTTCTTTCTTCCTGCTCATGGGTCCTCCTGTGTTTGTCCCAGCAGCTCTACTCAGGACTAGGACTAAATGGACAAAGTGACACTTTCTTGGCAAAGAGAGTGAGCTCTTGGGCAGCTCCAGAGCTCCCCAGCCAGGTCCCACTAATTGACAGGTCCTGGTTGTTAACCACAGGTTGGATAAATCCTCCTGCATCCTAGGGCTGTGGGAACCCCAGCACACATCTGTTCGTGGGTCTGGCACTCTGTGCCTTGATACAACTGGTGGAATTTGGGTTGGGAATCACAGGAATGATTCCTGTGTTGCTGTTGTTGCTACCTGTCTGCAGGTAGAAAATGCACCATGAAAAGCTGGCGTGTACCTTGAAGAAATTTTGTAGATGGGAGGTAGCAGCTTGTCTAAAAGTAAAGATTCTCTTACTGAAACCTGCACTCATTTCCAACTTCCCTGTCCTTAACTGCTGAGGAATGTGACAGGATATGAAAATTTAAAGGCTGGTTCCTGCTGTTACTCCAAATTTACATTGGCAACAGTGTTTAATTAATTTCAGATTTACTTAGTAGTTTACTTTCAGTGAAGTGTGTCCCTGACATTTTCAGGGAATAAGAATTAACCTCTTAAACTCCTTTGAGTTTTGTCTCTTTTTTAGTTAAGAAATCACGACGTGTCAGTGGGGACATGCCTGTCCTGTCGGTGCCCAGGGTGATGAGATGGGCAGAGCAGTGTGGTGGGAGGGGGGCTCTGGGGCTCCTCCCCTCTGTTACCCCCTGTTCCAGGTGTGGGGCTCACCTGCCTTTGCTGCCCATTGGAGACTCCTCAGGCACGTGCAGGACCCCCAGACTCACTGTGCCCCTCATCTGGACTCCAAATCCAAGTGGGAAATGCTGCATGGGGGGTGTCTGAAGCACTGTCTCATCCCACTAACACAGAACTCGAGTGGCAGAGCTGGACTTGGGTGCCTTTCTGAAGTGGGGGTGCAGAGCCCCTGCTGCAGGAAGGGGCTGCACTGGGACTGGAACCTCTGGTGTCTTTCCCTGTTAAAAACGTGTTATTTCAGCCAGTGCTCTATGGAACGATGGCAGCAGGGTTGTGTTGAAGGGGGGCTTGGATGGAAGCCTTGGGAGGATTGCATGCACCTCTGATAGCTGTTATCTATGAAACACATCTGATTTAAACATGTCCCTTTTCAGGGCTGAGTGCAGGTGGCCTGTCCACCTGCTGGGGATTTTTGTCCTAATTGGTGATTTTGATGACACATCATGATCCTGACTCGTTGCTATTGGGATTCACTTTCATTTTCCTCATATGTTTCCCAACTAAACAAATTGATCTCTCTAAACACTCACTTTTAGGCATCTTCCCCATCTCTCAGCTGGTTTTGAACCTCCTGTATCCACTCTCTGATGTTGGAGCAACTGCTGAAGGATGTGGCCGCAGGCGCCCAGGGCTGTCTCGCTAACAAGGAGGTAAGGTCACCCTGGTGGCTCCTGATTGCAGGTGACAGGCCAGGGGTCACATCTGTCACCTCCACCGTGTCAGCAGCTCTCCTTGAGACCCTGATTCTTCAGGAACCTCCTTCCCTTCCCTTCCCTGTTCACTGACACCCAGAGCAGCCTCTCCCTCTGTTACCCTGCTCTGCTGGCCCTGAGCTGCACTGAGTGTGGTTCAGGCAGTGGGGCTGTTCCAGGGGCCTCAGCCTCCCCAGCAATCCGTGTTTTCCTGCACCACTGAGGCCTCTCATCTCCAGTTCTCAGCCTGCAAACTCCCATGGGCCCATTTTGTCAGCAGCCACTCCCCAGCCGAGCTTGGGAAGATCCAGCCTGGCTGCCTGGGATTTTCAGAACTGCTGTGATCATGGAAATGATCTTGATTTAATGTGGGAATCATTTGTCAAGACTTTTGTTACTTCTGATCACTTAATATGGTCTTTTTTAATACTCTCCTGTGCTATTTTTTTCTCCCACTGTCATGAAGTGATAAATCAAATGTCCTGCACAGCCTGTCCACACCATGTCCCTGCTCTTGGCTTTTCAGTGAAACACTGAATTCCACCAGAGGGAGATGACATTTATATCCTTTAATTCTGCATTGCTTGCATCTCCTCACATTTCATTATTTTGCCTGTGAACAATTCTCTAGTTACATGGAAGAAGTTGAATAGTCCCAAGTACTAGTTTTCTTCCAGTCTCCTGGAATTTCTTCAGGTTAAGAATAAATCCCTTTTAAGATCAGAGTGCTGGAGATTTGTCCAGTTCTGGGTTCAGGATCTGTCACCAAAGTATTGCCAGACAGGAATTTCCAAGGATGGGATTTTTACTGTTAGGAGTGCAAATTTCTGCTGGAGTCATGGATTGGTTTGGGTTGGAAGGGACCTTGCAGCCCATCCAGGGCCACCCCCTGCCATGGGCAGGGACACCTTCCACTATCCCAGGTTGCTCCAAACCCTGTCCAGCCCTGAACACTTGAACACTTCCAGGGGCAGCCACAGCTTCTCTGGGCAACCTGGACTCTGCAGGGATTGGAATTTGGCAGAGGGGGCAGCCACAGTGGGGATGCTGAGCCCGGCCCGCTCGGGAGCGTGGCCAGGCCCGGCAGTTCCGGCGCTCGCTCGGCTCCTGCCAGCGCTGTCCCTCTCCCCTCACCCCCCCACCACTCACTTCTGTGGAGCAGCTCTTCTAGAAGTTTTGACAGGTAACTCTTTCTAACCAGGTTTTCAGTACAAAATCCACGCTGAGATCTCTTCTGACCTGGGAGGAAGGTTTTCAGCCTCCCAGAGGGACTGAACCCACGTTTATCCACAGGATAGTTCGAGCATAGCTAGAAGTTCCTTGGCCCAGCCCTGTCTGTAGGCTGGCCCTGCAGGGTGACACTGCTTAGGCCACCAGGTTGTCCTGCCTTTGCATCACAGGTGGGCTGGGCCATCCCTTCCTGAATTAGGACAGCTGGTACTGCCCGTGGAGACAACAATGCCTCCCGTGGGTTGTGGTTGAGACCATGATCACCAGCCCCAGCTGTAACGAGTTGAAATAAATCCCCTTCTCAGTGGTGGAACATGGCCAACAGCACCCAAAAATCTCATGGGCACTTGTCTTCCTATCCACTGTGTTTTGGAATCTTCAGCTTCCACTCTAAATGTTTTTATCAGCCTGTGACACACAGAGCAGCCGTGTCTCTCTCTTAGGCTGGGGAATAGCTTTGGGAGTGCATTTTTTTATGCAGTGACACTGAACTGCTGCTTTTTCTTACAGCAGATTCCTCAAAAGCCTGCGGAGGAGACGTAGGATCTTCAAGCAAATTCTGGCAGCTGGATCCCGATAGCAGGTGATGGCCACAAACATGGATGGGTGTTGGGTGTAAAAGTCTGGAGTTTTCTGACTCTCTTGGTTGAGTTTGCACCGTTTAGGCTCAAGCTCATAAACTCATAAATATTTGGGGGTTCTGTTTGTTTTTTAGATAAACTCATTTGACCACCATGAGTTGGAGTTTTCTGACCCGCCTGTTAGAGGAGATCCAGAACCACTCAACCTTTGTTGGCAAAATCTGGCTGACAGTGTTGATTGTGTTTCGGATTGTCCTAATTGCCGTGGGAGGAGAATCCATTTATTACGACGAACAAAGCAAGTTTGTGTGCAACACGGAGCAGCCTGGCTGCGAGAATGTCTGCTACGACTCCTTCGCCCCTCTCTCGCACGTCAGGTTCTGGGTGTTCCAGATCATCCTCGTGGCCACTCCGTCGGTGCTGTATTTAGGCTACGCCATCCATAAAATCGCCCGGATGGTGGAGCACAGCGAAGCCAGCAGGAGAGCCAGGAGGAGGAGCTTGCCCATCCGCTGGAAACAGCACCGGGCCTTGGAGGAAGCTGAGGATGACCACGAGGAAGACCCGATGATGTACCCGGAGATAGAGGTGGAGAGCGTCCGGGAGAGCAAAGACAAGCAGAGCCCTGCCAAAGCCAAGCACGATGGCCGGCGGCAGATCCGGGAGGACGGGCTCATGAGGATTTACGTGCTGCAGCTCCTGGCCAGGGCCCTGTTTGAGGTTGGCTTCCTGGTGGGGCAGTATTTCCTGTACGGCTTCCAGGTGAGCCCCGTGTTCGTGTGCAGCAGGAAGCCCTGCCCACACAACGTCGATTGTTTCATTTCCAGGCCGACCGAAAAGACCATTTTCCTGCTGATAATGTACGGGGTGAGCTGCATGTGCCTGCTCCTGAATGTGTGGGAGATGCTCCACTTGGGGTTTGGCACCATCCGGGACACGTTGAATGCCAAGAAGAAGGAGCTGGTTGACTCTGGGACCTTTAACTACCCCTTCACCTGGAACACGCCGTCGGCTCCCCCGGGCTACAACATCGCGCTGAAGCCGGAGCAGATGCAGTGCACGGAGCTGTCCAACGCCAAGATGGCCTACAGGCAGAACAAAGCCAACATAGCTCAGGAACAGCAGTATGGCAGCAACGAGGGCAACATTCCCGCCGACCTGGAGATCCTGCAGAGGGAAATCAAAGTGGCTCAGGACCGCCTGGACCTCGCCATCCAGGCTTACAACAACCAAAACAACCCCAGCAGTTCCAGAGGGAAGAAATCCAAAGCGGGCTCAAACAAAAGCAGTGCCAGTAGCAAGTCAGGAGATGGGAAGAACTCGGTCTGGATTTAACGTTGGCTCAGTTGATATGTTGTGGTTTTTTTCTCCTAGTTTATCATAACCAGCAGTCCCATGAATAATGGCTTCCATTAAGGGAATATTTGACTCTGCTGATTTTCAGGGATACCGTTGGCTCGTGATTCAGCCCCTGGAAAGGTTTATACACTGACTCTAGGACTATAGAACTTTATTCTTTTGTCTTCCAAGTCAGGAGACAAATAGGTATATTTAATTCATTCTCATTGAACGGTTTATGCTGTATGTACAGTATTATAGTACATTTATTATGCACAATTTTTTTTGTATTTGTACACTGGATCTGATGTTACACTTTTTATATCAACAAGGACAAAGCAATGGATAGCCATTAGCATTTTGTTAATTTTATTATTGTTGTCTGCAGTTATGTCATTGTTCTTCCTTGTTTTCCAAGTAAAACTTTTTATAAAACTTTTCTATGCTGTGTTTCCAAAGTGCCTTGAAGTGGAGTCTCCGGGCAGCTCATGGGTGTAAATCATGAGCAGGGAAACCTCTGTTAATGGTGCTCCTGACTCTGCCCTTTATTAAATTCACGTGCTGCTTGCAAACTGCAAGTGTCATCCCATAAGCTCCTGCAGGTTCTTTCCTCTATGGAAAATAGCTTATAGGAAAAATACTCGCATGTGTGTGTGTGTGTGTGTTTGTGTGTGTTGGGAGCAGGAGTGCCAGTTGGGGGGCAGAGAGGGCTCAGGGCTCCCTGCACACCTTGTGCAACTTCAAACTCCTGCAAAACATCCAGAAAAAACTAAACAGAGATGACTGGATTCAGTAACTCTGCGTGTTTCTGTGAGAGTGATGGGAGGGGAAGGTTGTGAGGCCTCCTGTTGTGTAACACCCTGTGCCCAAGGACAGGCAGTGGTACCTTTTGGGGAGGATTCCTGGTGGAGCCGTGGTAACTCAGCCTGTCTGAGGAGTCCCCTCCCTCTCCTGCAGCTGGCACACACGAGCTGTCAGAGCCCCAGAGCCCTCCCCGAATATCAGTGACTCTGCCTTATTCCAGACCCCTCTCCCTTCTGTCCTGTCCAAGGCATTTAGTCCAGACACAGCAATATGTATGATTTAGCTTTCTGCTTGAGAGACCAGTCCGATCTGGCATTCTGTGGGCTTGGCATTAAACCTGAATTTACAATTAGCAGAAGGGGGGTGAGGGACTGATGCCTTTGGCTCTGTCTTTCTGGCAAGGAGCCGGCTCGTCTTGGAGAGATGCTGATAAATGTCTCTGCTTTCTGCTGCTATTTATAAGGGATTCAGGACCTTGCTCTGCTCCCTTTTTTTTCAGGTTTCCATGCATTTTAATATATTTTGGGGGCCTGTTTCAAGCAGTACTGTTCTCTTTTGAGGCTACCTCAGTCCCTCAGAGCTGGGTCAGGAGCAGGATTCACAGAATCATCGAATCCCAGGATGATTTGGGTGGGAAGGGACTTTAAAGAACATCTCATTCCATGCCCTGCCATGGGCAAGGACACCTTCCACTATCCCAGGGTGCTCCAAGCCCTGTCCAACCTGGCCTTGGACACTGCCAGGGATCCAGGGACAGTCACATCTGCTCTGGTCAGCCTGGGAGAAGTGAGGGATGAGGAGTGAGGGTCTGTGGAGGACGCAGAGAAATCCCTGCCCTTCCTTCCCTCAGAACATCCAGGTGCCATTTCCACATTAAATTCACTCCGTGGGGACATGAGCTTGTCCTTGCTGTTCCCCTCTGCCTGAGCACTTCCTGCAAATGGGTGTTGTGCTGAGTTGTTTTGGTCTGTTTTCCCTCTGGGACACCAGGCGTGGGTCCAGACTATCCCTGAGCAACCTGGAGAGCCCTGCTGTGCCCAGAGCCAGCACAGCCCCCGTGTGAGCCCCTCTGGAGCTGTGGGGACTCCGGGAAGGGAATTGCCCCCCTGGCCTTTGGCACTGCCCCCTGGCTGCTCTGGGGAGCAGCAGAAGTGCCAGGGTGGTGTCTCCAAGGAAGTGTGAGTGACCCGGGACGTGTGCAGCAAGTGGATGTGGGCAGGGATGGGGAGCTGGGCTGGCTGTGTGGTCCAGGGGCACTTCATTAGTGGTGCTCCTCTAATTAAACAGTCACAGGGATGGGCAGAGGCTGTGCCAGAGCGAGCTGTGAGTGTGGTTGGGAAGCTGGGTGGAAAACATGTCTGGAAGTATGAGGGAGAGACATTTGGAGCCTGGAGATAAACAGGGCTGGTGGCCACGGTCCATCTTCACCCTCAGCACTGTGGTTGCTCTGTTCAGTGTCCCAAATGGGTGACATTTAACCCCGTGTGGTGCTTTGGGAACAGCCTTTCCCTGGTGAAAGTGGGGAAAATCCTCTCACTGCTCTCTTCCCAAACCATAGCAAATTCCTATTAATGACTTAAACCAGGCTCCCACCTGTTGCTCCCTGGTTTTGTGTTATTTCCCAAATAATGACCTGTGTGAAGCTGCTGCCTCAGGACAGTCCTGTGGGCTTCTGCCCACCCGGTAAATCCCTGTTAATGAGCAGAGTGCCCACAATATTCCAATCCCAGCTCTGGATTCATTCTCAAAATTCCAAGCAATGGAGCTGTTTCTGTTTCTGCTTTTTATTTGCAGTTTTATGGTGTATAAAGTGCACTTTTGGGTTGGAGCTGAGCATGTGCTGCTGGTCGAGGGGTCTGTCCCAGCTCTGTTCTGGCTGTGGCTGTGGTTGGTTTTGGAATATCAGACTTAATTTTTCCGTTTGAAGAAACACAACCTGCATTGCTTTAAAATGCTCTTGCTTTGGCTTAATGTAGACCATTCCAAAATAAACATCCAGAAGAGACTTTGGGACAAAAAATCCTGCATGGAATTTGAAATTGTTGTGACATTCTCTGGGTTTGGGGAAAAAAAAAGTATTAAATCCAGTGGATAACCCCAGTCTGGGTGAGATGGCTTCTTTTTTCCAGCAATAGGATGTGGGAGGGAGGCAGAGGGATATTTAATGATTTCTCTTAGAGCCACAATTCGGAATTTTTATACGTGTGACCTTGTTTAGGTCAATAAAGAGTGGGCTCGGAACTACCTGTGCCTTTGCATGGGATTCGCTCTGCAGGGACGAGAACAATCGCTTTAGAAAAGGGAAAACCCCCCAAGCCGGGAAGTCAGACCTTGGGAAGGGTGGAAAAGAGGGAACTCTGCATTAATGCATCTGGATGAGCAGGCGGGCAGTGACCCGAGCGGGATTTGCTGCCCCAGCGGAGCCGCGCTCCGGGCGCTGTCCCAGGGCACGGCCGGGTGTCCGCGCCTGTCACTGGGCGCCTCCGCTGTGTCCCCGCTGTCCCCTCGCTGCCAGGCTGACCTCGGGCTGCGGAAGGAGGCCTGGAGTGTTTGTCCTGCCCGCAGCTGGCAGGGGACTGGGAGGGAGCTGGCAGGGAGCTGGGAGGGAGCTGGGTTCTGTTCCGGGGGCTCGGAACAAGGGCTGTTTGTCCGGAGTGAGCAGAGCGGCCGCGGGGCTGCCCCGCTGCCAGGCTGCCGGGGCACGGGGGGTGGTGGGCACCCAGGCCAGCTCCAGCACTAAAAACCTCTCTCCTCTCCGCTACCAGGGCACCCGAGCAGCCCGCAGACTCCACAGCCTGCGAGAAGAGCACGGGACAGGGAATGCCTTTGCCAGCTCCATGCCCGGGAAGGGCAACACCAGCCTGAGCCACGGCACAGGTTCCAGGCAGGGATAGCCAGGATCCAGGGTTCCTGCTGCTCCAGCACAGGTTCCAGGGCAGGGATAGCTGGGGCCAGGGTTCCTGCTGCTCCAGCACAGGTTCCAGGGCAGGGATAACCAGGATCCAGAGCTCCTGCTGCTCCCAGCCCCTTGACCCCCTGCAATCTTTAAGCACACAGTTATCCCTGTGTGAGTCCCTGCAGGCAGCCACAGGCCCCCAGCTCAGCCTGTGCCCTGGTGGTTTGAGGCACAGAAGCCTCTGTTGAACAGTGAATTCACAATGAGAAGGTCTGAAATGCTTTTAACCACTGCTGAAAAAGTGGGTACGGCCCCAGTGCTCTGCCCCTGTGACACATTTGTGGGGCAATGGTCAGGCAAGAGCCCCTCCTGTGATGGTTGTGTTGGATTCTGTGCTCAGGAGAAGCAGCAGAGGTCAAAGCTGGGATCACACACAGCCCCTGCAGGCTCAGCTGCCCAGGGCAGATGTGCAGAGCTGCTGGAGGTGCCCCTGGGTGTTTGTGTGGCCTCCAGCTGCCACTCCAGGAGGGAGCAGAGAGGGAGCAAAGCATCTCCCAGGGGTCCCTGTCACATCTGCCAGCCCCGGGCGGATGCCTTGGGTGCCTGAGGCCCTCTCCCAGCACCACACGTCTAGACGTGATCCCAGGTGAGGCTCCGTGGTGCCTGCTGACAGCTCCACCTCCTTTGCCTCTGCTGTGGAGTGAGGGTAAAAGTATTGCCAGTACAAATGAGATCCTCTCCGCAGAGGGATTTTCCCTTTGCAAGCACAGGCTGGGTGTTAAATATTGTCAACGTTAAGTGCTCCTACCTGTAGTTCAGCTACGGTTTGGCAGCAACTTGTATGGAAGTATGTTACATTCCTGTGGCTTGATTTATTTATAATTCACTAATTCCTGGTCCCAGACACACCATTTGCTGCTGTGAGGCTCCATCCAAAGGAGCTGTTCATTGAGAGGAGCTCAGTGCCTGATCCCTGTGAATGGAACGTGCTCAGCTCAGTGGAGCAGCTCCTGAAGAACAGATCTGTTTGCATGAGTTCAATGATGTTCTGCTAATCCATAACTCGGCATGATCCGCCCTCTGCAGCAGCAGGGGAAGGAGCCTGGGGGCTTCTGCTCCCAGGGAAATTGCCATTCGTTTTCTCTGTATCAGAGCAGGCTCCAAATACCAGTTCATCTTTGCTCGGGAAATGACATTTTGTTTTCTGCAGCGTGACATTATCGCTGTTGTGTAAATTCCATGTTGATAGCTGGGGAAAATGCCTTGGAAGGAGGATTTAAAGGCATCTGACCAGTGCTCTTTGGGGCTAGGGAGCCATTTCTGGTTTTGCTGTCCTCCTCCCTTTTGTTTTCCTTGAGCAGGATGTTCTGGTGACTCCTTGGCAGAGGATGTGGATCCCCAGAGCGGAACCGCGGCCCCGGCGGCTGCACCCACGGCACCGAGCCCTTGGCCCTGCCTGAGCTGGGACTGCAGCTGCCCCGAGGCCTGGATTCCCTCTGAGGGGTGCAGTGTGGCTGAGCAGGAGCAGAACAGGAGCTGGGAACCCCCTTTTCCACTGGGTGAGGCTCTGGGTGAAGCCATGAACACCTGAGGGTGTCTGGAATGTTCCAGGAGGTTCCTCTTGGGGCTCCCACGGCAGGCAGGATCCCAGGCCCTGGTGATGAACGGGATTCCTTCAGCCAGCAAACAAGCACCGGTGTGGTTTAGCTCTGCTGGGAGTGTTGGGAAGCACCAGGGTGGCTCCTCAGCTCTTGTCTTGCCCTCATTTAAAGACACACAGTGATTGAAGGGAGTTATTCTTTTTTTTCCCCTCCTGTGTATTTCTTATCCCTAGAAAATCGATATTCCCATTTATGAATGGTTGCCAGGCTTGTCATAACTTCTTCCATAAAATCAAAATCACCTGAAAAATCACCATCAGCAAACTTTCAAAAAAGCCTGTTCTGTGCTGAAAACAGCTTTGGTAACACACCAGGGCCCTTGTGAGAAGGGCCTGGAGTGGCAGGGCAAGGGGGAATGGCTTCCCACTGCCAGAGGGCAGGGATGGATGGGATACTGGGCAGGAATTCCTCCCTGTGAGGGTGGGGAGGCCCTGGCACCGGGTGCCCAGAGAAGCTATGGCTGCCCCTGGATCCCTGGAAGTGTCCAAGGCCAGGCTGGACAGGGTTTGGAGCACTTGGGATAGTGGGAGGTGTCCCTGCCCATGGCAGGGGGGGGAAATGGATTTTCTTTACAAAGGTCTTTTCAACCCAAACCAGTCTGATTTTCATGGTCTTATATATCTTGTATCTATATAACATACATAATACAATAATCTCCAGCTCTCCTGCAGGTGCTGCTGCCTTCAAGTGAGCTACTGGGAAGTTTGGAACCTTTCCAGTGCCAGCAAAAGGTGGTGACCAGAAGTGCTGCTGCTGCAGACAGGTAAGAACAGGTGTGAGAGAGGAATTTGGGAGTGGGGCTGGGCAGGTGCCAGGGGATGGCACCTTGGGACACATGGACAGAAACCTGGCAGGGTAAGAACCTTCTGTACTGCAAACCCAGATGTGACTGTATCACAGAGAAAGGGTGAAATAAGGGAGAGAGGAGCAGAGAGGGGAGCAGAGGGTGAGCCCAGCGTGGTGGTGCTGAGCAGTGTCCCCCTGCCTGATGCAGGTTCTTCCTGCCTGCCAGGAGCACCTGGGTGCTGCTGGAAAGGCTGGGAACACGGTGCTCTGCAGGTGTAAAATAACCACCTCACCCTAAAGGATGGAAGTTTGTGGTGAGACAGAGAGCAAATGGGAGAGCCTTTTCCCTTGGCTCACCCAGAACGTGGGATTTCCAAGGTGCCCCAAAGTTTCCTCTGGCAGTGTGTCCAGGAGGTGACACTGTCCCTGAGGATTTGTCCCCTGTGCACAGAGGAGGGGGACAGGCCATGGCTGGAGGGGATGAGCTCAGGGGGACAGGCCATGGCTGGAGGGGATGAGCTCAGGGGCACGGGCCATGGCTGGAGGGGATGAGCTCAGGGGGCACAGGCCATGGCTGGAGGGGATGAGCTCAGGGGGACAGGCCATGGCTGGAGGGGATGAGCTCAGCACGGTGTGGTTTAAGGACTGGATGTGGCACTCAGTGCTCTGCCCTGGGTGACAAGGGGCTGATCAGTCCAAGGCTGGACTCTGTGGTCACAGAGGTCTTTTCCAACCTTAATGATTCTGTGATTGTGTGAAATGAAATCCTGGTTTAGTTGTTGGGAAAGAAATCTGGTTTATTTTCCCCTCTCACCTTCCCTTGCTGACCTGCTGGATGGAGCAGCACAAGGAGCCTGCTGGGTTTTTAACAGAACAGCACATTAGGATGCTCTGCAGTGCCCAGATTTACTCATTTTGAGTATTTTGATATCCAGTGAGGGAAGGGGAAGATCCTTGTGAAGAAAGGCGATCCCAGAGAGTGTCACAGCCAGAGCAGGGTGAGCAGAGAGTTACATAAGCTTCCCTGACCTGGAAGCTGTGGGGATATCCCAGAGAGGAGAGCCAGGACCTTGAGGGACCCCAAACCTGATTTAACAAACTGCTCATTCTAGCTGCGAATTTAAATTCTCAAGGACTAGGAAGAAAGACTCAGGAAATGGGCAAACAAACCTTCCCTTTGTCAGCTGCCAGTTTAACTCGGCAACCTCTGCTCCCTGGCCGCTGCCTCGGGCCGGGGCCGTGCCGGGGCCAGCGCCGGGCGCTGCGCGGGTGCCGCTGCCCCGGAGGGAGCCGGAGCTCGGCTGACTGCGCTGCCAGCGTGAAACTGGGATCCCAGGGCCCACTGGGACTGCAGGAGCTGCTGTGACCTGGATTTGAACTGTGACAGGCGGCACCGCTGCCGCCTGAGCATCGGCTCCGGCATCGGGGTCACGGCGGCTCCGGCGCGGCCGCGAGGGGGTTAAAGCCGGGCTGGAATGACACGGGCTGGGAGCTGGAAAAGACCTACGAGGGATGCAGGCAGCGCCCGGCAGCGGGAGATCGCTCCTTAAAGGGCACTGGGGATGTTGTTGTTGTTGCTGGGTCTCGCCGTGACAGACTCCGGGATTTGGGGTTCCCCCGTTTCCCCCGGGAAATCCGCGCCCTCCCTGCGGAGCTGGCGCTGCACAGCCCAAGTTAAAGGACACCAAAGCCTTCAGTCCTGCTTCGGGACCATTGGCTGGTGAAAATCCTCACCTTCCCCTGCTCATCTGGGCTCTCACAGGCACTGGTGTGGCTGCACTTTAACCCCTGAGCTGCCCCTTCGTCCCCAGCGTGTCCGGCTCCATCGGATTCCCACCGGGATCGGGCCGGTGTCCCTGGGGCCGTGGGGCCGGTCCTGCCTCAGCTCCTCTTTCCTTTGCTCTTTCCCCCCCGACACGGAGTGTTCAGTGCTCCTGGAGGGGGCACACCCCACCCCCAGTGCTCCCCAACCCCCTAACCCTGATCCTGAGCTCTTTCAGCCTCTAAGAATTTTTAGAAGTGATTTGGGGTTTGACCTGAGTCTGTTTTGTGGGCAGCCTTGGGAAGTCGGAGTTTCTGTCCTTATTCTCCCCTCTGGAGGGTGAAAATCAGCAGAAATCAGAAGTCGCTCAAACTGGTCAGCAAAAGGTTTCAGCTCTGGTATCTTTTACCTGAACAATCCCAGCTTTTCCCAGAAAATTCTCTGAACTCTGGGTAACTCTGGGTGTGTTATCACAGGACTTTCAGTGCTTAAGGGGATGAGAGGATGGGGATAAACTCTTCAGTGGTGCCTGTCCTGGCAGGACAAGGGGTTGATGGTTTTATGTTGAAGGAGGATCGATTTAGATTAAATTTAAGAAAGGGTTTTTATTACTGGGGTGGTAAGGCACAGCACAGGCTGTCCAGAGAAGCTGTGGCTGCCCCACCCCTGGAAGGGTCCAAGGATGGGTTGGATGGAGCTCTGAGCAGCCTGGGATAGTGGAAGGTGTCCCTGCCCATGGCAGGGGGCTGGAATGAGATGGGCTTTCAGGTGGTCTTCATCTTCTGTGATTGATCAGCCTGGATTGCTCAGCAGCACAGCCAGCAGGGAGAAGCCTGGGAGGTCACTGCAGTCACCACCACCTGTTGGGTTTGCCAGGCTGCCAGAAGTCCTTGCTAAAGCTCCTGAGACCCTTCTTCCCAATCCTTTCCAGTGCAGCCTGCCTGGCTCCTCCTGGTCCACCCAGAGGTGGAGTCTCCTCCACTGTGGATGCGTTGTGCCTGGCAGAGCCTTGGCAGCTGGGTGCTCTGGCTCTCCTTCCCCCCATGCCTGGTTTCTGGAGTGCCCAGTGCAGTGCCAGCTCCACGTCAGGCGTGTGGAGCCCAGAGCCTCTTTCCCCTCTTTCTCCCGTGCACGGTTTGTTTCTTGTTTCCATCTGGAGCCTAAAGAGCAAAATTCCCACCGTGGGCGAGACAGAGCTGGGATCTGCTTCTGATCACACCTGAGGTGTGTGTGCTCCTCCTGCTGAGCCTCTCCATGGTGACAAACCCGGCAATTTCCCTGAATTTTCCATGCATCAAACAAAGGCCTCGACTTGGAGAGGCACAGCAAGGATGCTCCATCACAGGGCACTCTGTGAGACAGCCAGAGTGACCTCCTCTCTCTCCTCTCCCCTCTCCCCTCTCCCTCTCCCTCTCCCTCTCCCTCTCCCTCATCAGGATCAGAGGTGGCACAGCTGGATGAAGTCTCACAGTCTCCCAGCACCATTCCTGGAGCAGGAGGCCCCCGTTGCTCGAGGTGTGGGTGTGTGACCAAGGGGCAGCTTCTGGTGCCAGCCTTGGGAGGGTTTCCCAGCTGGAATCCCATTGTCCCAGTCTGTGGTCAGAGTTCAGTTCAGGTTCTTTTATTTGCATGGCAAATCAGGACATGGTTATGAATGTGGTTTTTTGGTGTTATTTCCCTCAGCTGGGAGATAACCCCATGGATCCAGGGATGTCCCCCAGGCTCACGCCCTTCAAGACATATTTCCCCATCACCCCACTCTGCAGAGGTGCCCCCCGACCACCTGAGGGGTCCTCTGCTCCCAAAGGTGCCCCAAACACCCCAGCTCTGTGCTGAGGGAGCAGCCTGAGCCTCCCTCTGCCCTCCCAAGCTGCTGCTCACATGGAGCCCCCTCAGCACCCCCAGCCTGGGCCACGACACCTTCCTGGGAGTCCTCGAGGGCTCTCGTCCTTGTGCTCACCCCAAAAGCAGCGCCTGCCTCGTTAGATCAGTGTTGGAAAATCGTGGCCAGATGGTCGATCATCAGCTCCAGCAACCAGAGGAGCAGGGATATTTTGGGTTCGAGGGTTTCCCGTTATGCAATGGCGCAGACACAGCGTGGGGGAGGCGTTGGGTTCTTCTTTCTTTGGGTTTACTAATAATGAGGGATTTGTTTGGAATTTTTTTTCTCTGAAGTTAAGGATCTTGAGCAAGAGTTTGATGAGGAGTGGCTGAGGGAGCTGGGAAAGGGACTCAGCCTGGAGAAAGGGAGGCTCAGGGGGGCCCTTCTCACTCTCTACAACTCCTGACAGGAGGGGGCAGCCAGGTGAGGGCTCTGCTCCCAGGCAACTGGGACAGGACAAGAGGAAACAGCCTCAAGCTGTGCCAGGGAAGGTTTCAGCTGGATATTGGAAGAATTGCTCCATGGAAAGGGTGGTCAGGCATTGGCACAGCTGCCCAGGGCAGTGGTGGAGTCACTGGCCCTGGGGGTGTTGAAAAACCTGTGGATGTGGCACTTGGGGACAGGGGTCAGTGGTGGCCCTGGCAGTGCTGGGGGAATGGTTGAACTCAATGGTCTTTGAGGGCTTTTCCCTAAACAGTTCCATGATTCTCTGATCTCAGCACGGAAACAGGAGACTGTGGCTGCTCCCATGGGCTGCTGTGGCTGACCTTTGGCAGGTGTAGTTAAAGCAGTGGGTGAGGAGTGGAGAACAGAGCTGAGCATGGGGACTGTCCCTGACAGAACCAGTGAATTCGGAGAAAGAAGGAGCTTGAGGACATGGGGGAGTGCTCTGTCCCTGGGGCAGTCATGGGGGGAGCTGGAGCAGTTTGTGATGGAGAGAAAGGGCAGCCTGGGGAGTTGGGTGTCTCTGGGCACCAGACCTGCTGCCTCTTGCAGCTTTTGTGGCCCTGGGCAGCTGGCCAAGGAGCATCTCCCTTCTGCCAGGCACATCCGACCCATTGTGGTGCCCTTGAGCCCCAGCCCCTGGCACAGGAGCCCTGCCCTGATCCAGAGCTGCAGGTGCTGTGTGACCCTGCAGGGCAGCAGGCTCAACTGGGCCCACTTGAAGTCATGTTTTTTGCCCTCCTGACCCTGAAGATTTTGAATAACTCAAGATTCAGAAGCAGCCAGTGCATCTGGAACATTTCTGACTCACTCATCGCGCTGGTATCTCGACACCAGCCCAAAATAGCTCCGTGCTGTGATGGAGCAGAGCTGCACCAAAGCCCTGACGGGGAGCAGAGATGGCCCTGCAGCAACGTCAGGGGGGAAAGAGCCCCGATTGCTGCCAGTCCTGCCCTGCCAGGAGGGCACTGCTGACCAGTGGCTGTGGCTGAGGTGAGGGGGCAGTGGGTGCAGACCCCCTGCTCACCCTGTGGTCACTGCCACAGCCAGAGACACCTCCAGCCTCTTCCTCAGCCCTCATCCTGTCCTGCCACGGGAGCAGAGCAAGAGGCAATGATGATGATGATGATGATGATGATGATGATGATGATGATGATGATGATGATGATGAGGATGATGATGATGATGAGGATGAGGATGAGGATGATGATGATGATGATGATGAGATGGTGATCGCTTTGATGAGGTGGGCTGGAGCCAGAGAGAGGCCCCTACCCAGGATGGGGTGTCCTCCCGAGGGAGCAGCACCCCGAGGTGCTCAGGGCTCCCCCAGCACCCCAGGCTGGAGCTCAGCACCCTCAGGGAGCCGGGGCCGCTGTGCTCTCCTGCCACGCACAGGGGACACCAGAGCGAGTCCCTTCAGGGCCCCGAGGGGAGATGGGGCACCCCAGCCCCGCGTCTGGGGACTCTGAGGGAGGTGGTCACAGCAGGGATTGTCCTGAATCCCACCCCTTGTCCCCGCCGGGCAGAGAAGGGGTCCCCACTCCCCGAGGGCAGTGACGCTCGTGTGGTGACCCCCTGAGCGGCCCAGGACCCCCAACAGGGGATGTGCTGCACCCCCGGCCTGTGGGGCTGGGACCGAGGGGACACGCGTGGCCCTGGAGCATCCTGGGGACATCAGAGCAGCTGCTGCGCGTCTGTGCGAGCTTGGGCTGTGCTGGGAGAGCCCTCTCCTGGCCGGAGTGCGAGCAGGAGCGGCCGTGCCGCGGAGTCTGCCCGGCGATCGGCCCGGGGCAGCCCGGCTGTCCCGGGAGTGACTCCGGCTGTCCCGGGAGTGACTCCGGCTGTCCCGGGAGTGAGCCCGGCTGTCCCGGGAGTGAGCCCGGCTGTCCCGGGAGTGACTCCGGCTGTCCCACAGAGTCCGGCTGTCCCACGGAGCCCGGCCGTGCCGGCCAGTGTGACTGTGCTGGGCTTTGAGGTCCAGCCCCAGCTGAGCACCACCCGGGCTGGTTCCATGGGAAGATGCTCCATCCTCGTGGGTGCCTCTGGGAGTCGGGGACCTGTCCCCCTGTCCCCTCCTGCCAGGGGTTGCTGCCAGGACCCTGCAGGGTGCTCACTCAGCTGAGGGTGTCCCTGGGACAGAGCAGTGTCCCTGTGCTGGGACAGGGATGGAGCAGTGTCCTTGCACGGGACTGAGCGTCTCTGTGACGGGCCGAGGAGCAGCCACGTGTCCCCATAGCGGGACAGAGTCCCCAGCCAGGCAAAAGCTGGGAGGGAGGGAGCTTGGTGACACTCATCATGTGCCATCATCTCCGTACTGGGGGCCATTCTGGGTGGGTCTCCTGACTCAGACATGGAAACCGCGAGGGACAGGCCAGGGTGGAATGTGGGACATGGGACAGACATCAGCGGGGTGAGCTGGAGGGATCCAAGGACCGGAGCATCCTCACGGATGAAATCCGGGGAAATCCCGGCTCGCTGGCCCCGTCCCCCCCTGCCCACGCGGGTGAGAAGCGGAGCCCCACGGTTTTCCAAATCTTTATTGTAAATAAATTCTGCGACATTGCAGGAGGCGGCCGAGGCCGGAGCCAGGCCCGGGCCCGGAGCGGCGG
>VZTZ01047224.1:51298-93868 GCA_013400955.1 Drymodes brunneopygia | reverse complement strand
ACCCACCCAGGACAGGAACGCCAGGACAGGAACACCAGTATGAGAACTCCCTAGTCAATACTGGACCTCCCGAGGTCTGGAACCCCACGCCAGAATCAAACCCTCCTCAACCACTGCTGCCCCCCCCTCAGCCAGTGCAGGAGCCCCCACACCAGTACCAGCCCCTCCAGCCAGCACCACACCCTCCCAAACACCAGTACCAGGCTCCCCAGCCAGTGCAGGGTCTCCAGCTGGGATTGGAGGCACCCAGCCTGTACTGATTTCCCCTCAGCGGTACCGAGCCCCCGACAAGTCCCCAGTCCCCAGCTGGTTCCCAGCCAGTCCAGAGCCCCTACAGATTGTCCTGGAGCTTCCAACCAGTACCAGGACCCACAGCATTATCAGAGTCCCCAGCTGGGACTGAAACCCCCAAGCAGCACCACCCTCCCAGCTTGAACAAAGCCCCTGACTGGTGCCAGGGCTGCTGTTGGCTGTGGGAGCCCAGCTCTCACATGGATGGAGTTGGGGGGTCCAAGGGGATGGTGCTGAAACCAGGGACTGCTGGTGCCCACAGCACTGGGGAAATGGGGTGATTCTGGACCGTCCCCAGTGCGTGGGTGATGTCACCCAAGGGTTCTGTAGGTCCCCACCCCCGGGAAGCACCAGAACCAGGAGTCTCTCTCTGCTCTGGTTTTGGGGGATGCTGCAAGGCTGTGCTCCCTCCTGACGGTACTGGAACAATTTTAGGGAGACAAGCCCCAGTAAATTCCTGTTTGTTGTAGTGGGAGTGGGGAGAGCAGCACGCAGGGTGACACAGCTCAGGGGGGAAGCAGCACAGGAGGGGTACAGAGCCTCCAGCCTCAGGTGATGGATGCACCAACCATCACAGAGGGGACTGTTCCCTCAGGACTGAGGGCAGGACAGAGACCTGGAGAGCACCAGGCTGCTTTTAGGCACTCCAGAACAGCCTCTTAGCCAGCCCAGCCCATCCCTGACTTCCATCCTTTGCCTCCATGCCCAGGAGAGGTCAATGGCTCCTAACTGCTGTCCAGTTTCTTCCCACCCCTCCTTGCTGGGCACCACCCCTGCACTGGCTACAACAGCTTCCCAGAGCCTGCTCCCCATCCTCCCCTGGCAAACCATGGATGGGGTGATGGGGAGCTGAACAAACAGCTGTGCCCCCTTCATCATGGTGCCCATCACCCACAAGCTGCTTCCAGCAAAGCTTCCTCCACCCAGCTCCTTCTGTTCTGCTCCTGCCCCCAGACACATTGCACCCACAGTAAGGCAGAGCAGGATCTCATCCCTCCATTTTATTTCAAAGCTTAAAAGTTCGTAAAAAACTCCAAACAAGTTAACTCCTGAAAATACACAAAGACAACCCCCAGACCACATGAGGAACACAAAGCTCACGCCTATGACCCTCCTCTCCTAAGTCTTTGCAGCTCTGGGGACCATGTGAGAGGAGGAACAGGCCTTGCTCTCCCTCTGGAAGGGCAAAGAGCACATTCCTGCTGCAGAGATACTTCCAGAGGCCCACCATATCAGTGGCCAGTGAGGATTTAGAGGAAGCTGCTGGCTCTAAATGTGGCCAGCAGAGAGAAGGGAAGATCCCAGCCCCGATCACAGCCAAGGACAGCAAGGCCACTGCATCCCCATCAATTCCCAAAGGGAGAGCTGCCCAGGCTGCTGGCCCTGTCCTCACTCCTGATGTGCCTCCTGGTCTTGACATGAAGGGTGCCTTGGTAAATCCCTTCCCAGCTCCCACCAAGGGTTCAGAGAGCAGCCTGGAGGTGGTTTTAGCGGCCAAACAATGTCCCAAATATGGGGAAAGAGGCTCCTCTGGTCTCTGTGCAGCAGTTCCTGCAGTTCTTGTCCCCTCGGCCTGCCCAGGCCAGCTCCGAATCCTTCAGCACGGAGCAGAGCTGGGACTCGTAGCCGCTGCCCCTCACGCTGCCGTGTGTCTGCTGGAGCAAGGCCCTGTCCACAGCTGGGATCCTGCGGGATCCTGTGAGGCTGGGGAGCAGCTGCACATCCCAGTCTGACTCTGAGGAGCTCCTGCTGAAGCTGTGAGCAGCCTCTGGGCTCTGGGGAGCAGGCAGGAGGAGGCCAGGGCTGGGTGCCCGCTCTGTGCCCTGCCCGGGGACAGCAGCAGCTCCGGGGGCTGTTTCCTCTGCTGCCCTGACACAGAGTGAGCAGCAACATCTGGCTTCAGCCACGAGCAGTGTGGGAGAGGGCAGGCAGCCAGCAGGGCAGCTGGTCCTGCTTGCTGTGCTCTCCAGACCAGGCCTGTTCCCATTCCTGGGAGTGTTGTCACTGTCCCCTCCGAGCTGCTTCCCGTGGGATCTCTTCCTGCTCCAGCCACGCTCGCTGACAGTGCTGGCTGCAGCTGCCTCCCCAGGATCAAAACCTGCAGCCCCAGCTCCCGGGGATCCCAGCTGGGATACAGGGTCCCCAGGGCTCCCACACAGGCACAGCTCCAAAGCAAGGGAGCTGTGAGGTCTGTTGGAGAGCTCTGTGCCCAGGGGCAGGCCTGGCTCAGACACCTGCCCTGCACCCTGTGCCCCCATCCCACCACCCACCGGCTCCATCTGCCCATCCGCAGGGGAGAGGCCAAAACCCAGCTCCAGCCTGGGCCTCTTTCCCACTGGGGAGCTCTGTCTGGGGCACAGCTGGCGCTTCCTGGAGGCAGGCAGGGCCTGGGGAGGATGGCTGACAGACCCGGGCTGTGTGTGAGGTTCAGATGAAGAAGCCATTGCCTCTCTGACAGGAGTGGGTGCTGCACAAGGCCCCCAGCCCAGCTCAGAGGCCAAGCCTAAAGCTGAAGCCCCCAGCCCAGCCTCCCCCATGGTGCCATGGGCACAGACCCCTGTGCTGAGTGCTGCTCCCCCGGGCAGCCCCAGGGAGCCATGCTTTGACAACCTCTCTCCTCCTCTGGGATCTCTGACCCTGTCCCTGGCTAGGGAGGGGGAACATCCCTTGGTCTTCAGGCCATGATCCAGCTCTGTATCCGTTACCAGTTCCACAGCACCCTGCTCAGGCTGCTCCCCTTCCTCTCCCAGCTCTGCTGGCAGCAGCTTGATTCCTCCAGTGCTGTGTGCTTGAGGCACTACACGTTCATCTGCCAGGCAGGACCAGGGCACCCTGAGAGGAACCATCAGTTAATGCTCACTCAGCCCCAGCAAGACCCTCCCTAGGGAGACAAGGCCTCTCCTGCAGTGCAGGATGTTTGCAGCCCTTGCTCAGGAGCAGGGAAGGAAATTTAGCCTGGTGAGGCTCAGAATGACTCTGCTGCTGGCAGAGATGGGCAGCACAAGGATCTCAGCCTCCTCACTCCAGTGCCCAGGCACAGGGGGGCTACAGAGCAGCAGGGTTTGAGTCAGACACAGGGACAGAAGAGGTGGGCTTAGCTGCCCTTTCTCGTTTAGGAGGCACTAGGAGTCCATGGGGAGTTCCCTGAAGGAGAAAATCCATGGAAACACAGGAGCATCTCCCATGGTTTTTCTAAGCTCTGCCCAGCAGGTGCCAAGTAGGTCCTGCTGCAGTCTCTGATTCCCTGGCACAGGGACCCCATCCCATGAATGTGCTGTGCAGCCCTGCTGCCTTTGGGCTCCAGGATTTCCCAGATTCCCAGACTTACTTGGCTGAGCACTCCACAAAGCTGCTGGTGAGCTGGGAGATGACACGATCCACAGCGGCGTACTGGGAGCTGTCCCGGGCAAACCGCTGGTGCTGGGGGCTCTGGAGATGCTGGAAGGTGGCAGAGGCCCTTTAACAACACTTAAAGCTTTGCCAGGAGGGGAATTTGCAGTAACAGGCACTTCCCACAGCCTAAAAGACCAGAGGGCAAAGGGACAGAGCCAGTGTCTCTGGCTGGAACACACACACAGTGTCCTGTTCTCCTCCTGCTGATAAGGAGGCTGTGCCTGGACCCAAGAGCAGCCCACAGCCTCCCCAGCAGCAGGAAACAGACTCCACCACCACTGACTGCCACTGGCAGCTGGGCTCTGAAAGCCCCCTTGCTTGGCACCTTCCAGGAGATAAAAATTCTCCTCCCACCTTTTCAATCTGCCTGTGCCCCATGGCTGCTGTGGGACAGCCTCTTCACCTCATGGATCAGGTAACAGAATGATCCTTGAGGCTCTCCCAGCCTGGGACAGGAGCAGGTCATGCTCCAGCCCTCAAACCCACTGTGCTCTGCCCTGCTGCTCTGGGCACACAGACACACCATGCCCCATCTCAGAGGCAGATCCTGCTGGATACAGCAAAGCCTCCTGAAGGAGTTCTTAGTGCTATGACACGATAGAATAGGGCATGACATGACTAATGAAGCCTCAGAGTGCCCCCCAGAACTCTTGCAAGGAACCAGGTCCTAGGGGAACCTTTACCTTCTGCAGCTCTTCAAAGGTCTCTTGGCAGCACTCACAAAAGCCCCTCCTTTTCCTGGGCACGGTGATGGGTGTGGAGTGGGGGCTCTTCCCCCCTGCACTGTGCAGGGCACAGCCTTCAGCACCCCTGCAAGGGACAGCACAGGGGTCACCCTGCCTGGCAGCACCAGCAGGGACCCAGGACAGGGCTCCTCGTGCCCACATCCAAAGGCAGGTGGTTCCCCAGTCCCAGGAACCAGCAGTGAGCAGGAGCAGGGTTAAAGACTTACACAGAAGGAGCTACAGCCTACCTGGCTTGGCAGGAATTGGAGAGGCTTTTCAGAGGCTCAAATGGGCTGGAGCTTTTGGGTGCCAGGAAGTTGAGGTCAGGAAAGCTTTGGAACTGGTGATGGAAGGGTCGGAATTGCCTGAAAGCAGCAGAACAGAACATCAGACTCGTGGCAATGCTGGCAAAGGTTCAGAGCTGTCCCTCCCGTGAGCAGAGGGGCTCAAGGTGCCACCTCATTTATGATGAGATGCTGCCCAGTGCTCTCCTGTAGCTGTGCCAGAGTTCTCATTTCTCACTGGAAGTGTTAAACCCAGTTCCCAGTAACAGCCTCAGGGGCATGTTTTGGACAGAAGGCAACTTTGCATGCTCAGCACAAGCCCCACCTTTTGCCCCAGGGCACAGCTGTGCAGCATTTCCAGCTACCCCACAGCACAGGAGGGTTTTGGTTCCCAGCCCACATCTCTCCCCTCACACTTCATTGCATGCAGCATGTAAACCCCAATATTTGACTCTTAACTGAGCTGCCTTAAACATTGCCTTTGGAATAATTAATTGTCCCTGTGGATGCTGGTAGAGTTACAGACTCCTCAGAAACACCACAGCGATCAGGTCCCCTATGCCCAAGGCTGTCATCGAGTTACAGGCCCTGACCTCCTGTGCTTCAATCTCATTCCTCACTGCTGAGGGCTGGGGTGGATTAAGTGACCTGCTGAGGATCACACACGGAACCCGAGCAAGGAAGGAAACTGCTGTCAAGTCTCGTTTAACACCTTTTTTCTCCCTGACACACAAGACACCTGGATTGTTTCTCTGAACTCCATCTGCCTCTCTCTAGGAGAGTCAACTTCCCACTGTGGAACAGGGTCTGCACAGAAGCCAGGCTCTGCCTCGTGGGCAGAACAGTCACTGGGAATGAAACCAGTGAAGGGGAGACCCTGAGGTTTTAGGATAGGATATTTAGAAAGGTCTCATTTACCTGCTCTGGTCTTCAACCTTCAGAAAAGGGGGCTTCAATTTTCCTGCCAGAGAAAAACCTGGTTAGAAGTTTTCCTGGCCAAATTCTCTACTTAGTCACTCACTCCCCAACAGAACTGGGCTCCAGAGTTGAGAGCATTAGAACCTTTGGCACTAGTGAATGCCAAGTGGTGGCCAAGCACAGCCAAAACAGCTCTTTAGGTGATCCTCAACAGCCCTGGCCCCAAGTGTGCAGTGGTGTGACCAGGCAGCCCAACCATGGGATATTCCCACCTTTGAAAGAATGCTCAGCCATCCCCTCACATCTTTAATGTCCCCTCAGTCTTACAATCACTGGCCTAACCCCAGGCCTTCTGACCCCAGTCTCAAGAACTGTCACACAAATCCCCCCCACAATGTGAGTATGAGCAGGGAGCTCAGGAACTGCAGCTGCTGCTGCACAGGCTCAGAGCTCTGCATCACCTTCCAGCACCTCTTCCTCCATTCACCCACCCTGCCTCAAGAACCTGAAGTGCAGAACCTGGCTCATCACCCTGGCTCAGGCCAGGATGGTGATATCAAAGTAGCAAGAGCTGCTGGAGACAAACCAAGCTGCTGCTGAGCCAAGCCTGGCACCAGGACACTACTCGAGAGCAGCATCTGGCCTCTGCTCAGTTCCCAAGGAGGGCAAACAGCAGCTTTGCTTCCTACAGAGGCATCAAATAGATGAAGAGAGCAGAAGAGTCTCAGCAGTGCACTGAGGGAAAGGTTTCCAGAGCCAGGCTGGGAGGGGAGGCTCCAAGGTCCCTCCTGTCCTGCAGGTACGTTCCACTCACATTACGCTCACCTTGGAAACCCGAGTCCTGATCTGGCTAAGAAACAAACAAACACCAAGGTGTTCCCACAGGGCATCTGCCTGACCCTGAAACCAAGCCTCTCCTGCCTCCCTCACGGCCTCTGAAGGGCAAGGAGTTTTGTTTTCTTGCAATCCTGGCACTCAATGCTATTTTTTCCCCAAGATATTTCACCCTCCTTCCCCAGAAAGGCTGAGCCCACCTGTCCTCACCAGCCTCACCCTCCGCTTGCCTCAAATGTGCTGCTACGTCACTGAAGCAGCTATTTCAGTACAGGATCAAGTTTTTTCCATGTAAACACTGCCAAATGCTCAGCATTTCTGAGAGAGAGGCCACGTGCAGGCCCCAGATCCAGCTCAGATGGGGGCAGGGGTCCCAAGAGATCCTGGCAGTGACAATGGCTCCGATGTCACTGCGAGACCCCAGGCCAGGCTCAGAGCGTGCCCAGCACAGAGCTCACAGACACAACCTGCCTCATCCAACAGCTTCTCGAGCCTTTCTTCAGCACCTTCCCCCCACCCCAAACTGGGAAATAGCTCCCAAGTGTCTCACACACAATCCAGGTTGGAGTCTGCTCCAAATCATCATCGAGCATTTGCGGAGTCAAACAAGTCCCAGATCAACTGACGTCACCAGTGCCAATTTCAGCACCACAATTGGCTCCTGTCTAATTGCAGATGAGAACCTGGCTGTTCCCCCTCCCTCCTCCCTGGGAAGAGCCATCCCTGGATCAGTGTCTCAGCAGCACATCTCAGCCCAACAGAAGTGAGTGGGCTGGGAGGAACACGCTCTCCTCTGCAGGATGCATTATTCCTTAAAACCTCCTTTAAGCTGCTGGATTCAGTGTGCAGCAGCACAGTCCTCAGGTGCCTTGGGATCCTGGGAGCTGGCAGCAAAGGGTTTTTAGGATTTCTAAACACAGTGTGAAATCAAAGGTCCTCAGCTGTTCTGGGAGGCTGCAGTCAGACTCCAACAAGGAGTAACAGAACTCATTCAAGGGGAACTGCCTAAAGAGTTGGCATATTTTTGGGATTGCCAAAGGTTTTGATGTATTTCAAATTCTAAATGAGGCTTCTTCAAGCAGCTTCACATCTGAGCATAAATAGCAGCACAACTTCCAGGCCTACCTTTATGAATTTTGGATCTGGAGGCAGGGCATTTCACCTAGAGAAAAAAGGGACACATTCAGCATGGGAGCAGCACAAGTAGAGCTGCAGTTACTGA
The DNA here is from genome assembly GCA_013400955.1 of Drymodes brunneopygia. Taxonomy (NCBI): domain Eukaryota; kingdom Metazoa; phylum Chordata; class Aves; order Passeriformes; family Petroicidae; genus Drymodes; species Drymodes brunneopygia. The sequence goes on along the minus strand of VZTZ01047224.1, from coordinate 86,201 downwards.
TCCCAGAGCAGCAGCAGCCTCACCACTTCAGAGCTCCTGTACCACCTATAGCACCTCCCCTCGTTTTGTCTCCAAGTTACCCAGGGTTAGTTGAAATACAACATAAAGGCTGCCACACCCTGCCATTACATCCCACCTCCCCCCTGACCACTCCAATGCATTAAGCAATGCTTTGGTGAGCCAGTGTACCAGCCACATCATCATCACCAGCATCTTACTTTGCTTTGCTTGTGTGAGTGGTTTTTGCTTCCCCTACTAAATCATCTTTGTCTCAATTCAGGAGCTTTCTCACTTTTTCTCTCCCAGTTCTCTCCCCATCCCAGGGGGATCAGAGGGTGGCTGTGTGGGGCTGAGTTGCCATCTGGGGTTACACCATGACCCTTAGTCCCTTAGGGTTAAAGTCAGTAGTAGCTGTGCTATGGATGCTGATACTCATCAACAGCTGCCTCATTCTCATCTGGATTTACCCCCAGCTTTATAAAAGGAAAAGTCCTTTGATTTTTGTGGTCTCCATTACTAACACAAGCACCAGATTGGGATCCAGCACTCCCCTGACTGGCCCACTGGCACTGAAGTTGCTACAAGAACTGTCCAAAGCTGCCCAGGAGCCCTGAACTCCTGGAAGTGGCTGCAGTTGTTACCTCTGTCTTCTGGCACCGCCTCCTTGCTCCCGAGATGGCTCTCAGCAGCTGCTGGGCATAGGACAACATTTCTGTGCAGGTGGGAAGTCAAAGAGCCAAAGCTCAGCCAGGGAAGGGAACTGTTCTGTTCCTCTCAGACTGCAATGCACCCCCCATGGCACCCAGAAAAGCCAGAGCCCCTGGCAGAGCATCTTCACCAAGGAATGGTCCAAGATGAAGGCAATGAAAAGTTCTGAGGGACAGCCTCCCCTGTTTGCTCTCTAGCAGAGCTGGAGGCTGCTGGGGCTCTGCAGGAAGGAGACACTGGCAGGAGTTCTGCAGCACACAGAGCAGAACCCCAGAGGCTGAGCAGAGCCCAGGGACAGGATCCAGACAGGCTCAGCCACAGCTGTATGTCACTGTCATCAGACACTCAGGAACCTTTTACTCCAGACCTATAATTAGTATCAGAGTTCCACCATCTGTCTTTCCCATCACCCCCTCCCCATCCATCATGGGGACAGGAGGTGCCTTCCAGCACAGGTCCTCAAACACCAGCACTTCCTAACTAAACCGACCAAATCCTGCCCTTATCATGATCTGTACTTCCAGGTTAATTAGTAAAAATGGTCTTTTTGGAACAAATTGAGGTACTGACCAAGATATTGACATTTCCTAATGTTCCACCTTCAGTATATTACAGTGTACCCTGTGTTTGCTGTTGCAAATCTGACAGTGGCACGTTCCATACACACAAATAAATCTGGTGTTTGAGGGCAGAGCCAGCCTTGGCCACGATGGCATCACTCCAGGATATTTGCTTGCAATTCCTTCCTTCTGTTCTGCTCTCCTTACATCACTTCTGCTCCACCTGTCTCCAAAAATCCCTCATTACCAGCAGCCTCATTGCACCCCACAGTGAAGGATACCATCCACATGCAGGATCTGGACTCCCCACAGGCGAGCGTTGGCGAGGATGCTGCTGCCACTGCAGGTGTCCTGTACAGAGAGGTTTGGCAAAGCACAGCTCAAAGCAGGGCCACGTGCAGCTCTAAACTGAGCTCAGGGCCCTTCCTGCTGCCCAACTGACAGAGCACTGCGTGGCTGTTATTAAAATCAGGGCACAGCAGTAAAGGATGGAACTCATGCTTCATCCATCCCAAATTAACAGCAGCATCTTGGGCAAATGTTTAATCCCTGCTACAGCATGAGCTTCTAAGTGGGCACTGAGATTTATCTGGCCACTTGTGACCTCAGGGAAAGGACTGCAGGGGAGCCTTTAGCCCCAGCTACATTGCTTTAGCTCTTCTTAAGCTGAAAATTCATCTAACAACAGGCCTTGTGTTACTAATTCTCTTGTGCTGAGTGCCCAGATGGCTGGGACAGACCTTAGAGGTACAACACTGGATGATGGCTCCATAAATAGCAGTGACCAGGAGCACTACATAACAATCTGCAGGCCACAGGCAACAGCTCTGTGCCTTTCCCAGCCCCAGGATCTGCTCTGTCAGCAGGGCAGGGGCTCTGCAGGAGGGCTGGCACTGGTTCTGCTCTGCTCAGCAGAACTCAGAGCACACCCAGCCCCAGCAGAGCCCATCCAAGGCTGCTCACCTGGTTCTTCATGGCCTTGTGCAGCAGCTCCTTCCCCCGGCTCAGCAGCGCCTGTGGAGAGAGAAGACATGGACATGGCAAAGAGCTGGAGAGCAACAACCCCTGGGGATCCCCACACTCTGCTGGGCTCATCTCTGCCAGTGGGAGAGAGCCTTTCCAGGGAATGCAAACCGCAGAGAGCACCACTCACTCTGCACCACCAGCCCCAGCCAAGGCTTGGAGTTATTGACTAGCAGGGAATTGAAGGCTCCAGAGTGAGCCAAGAGAAAGCAGCAATTTAACTTGGAAGCTGCCTGCTGCATCATGGAATTGTTCAGGCTGGAAAAGCCCTGTAAGGTCACCAAGTCCAACCCTTTCCCAGCACAGCCAAGGTCACTACTGACCCATGACCCCAAATGACACATCTACACAGCTTTTAAATCCCTCCAGGGATAGGGACTCCACCACTGCCCTGGGCAGCTGTGCCAGGGTTCAACAACCCTTTCCATGAACAAGTTTTCCCTACTATCCAATCTAAACCTGCCCAGCACAGCTTGAGGCTGTTTCCTCTTGTCCTGTCACTTGTTACCTGGGACCAAGCCCCATCTGGCTATAACCTCATGTTGGGGAGCTGTAGATAGATCAGGTCCTTCTCAGCCTTCTGTTCTCCAGGCCAACATGCTGGCCAGGGTTAGCAACATTCTGGGAACTGAGCCTTATTTTCAAGCCAATGGTGTCAGCAGATCAGTTCAGCTCTTTGTAAGACAAGGGACAGTGCTGGGAGCTGGGACAGGGGACAAAAACTGGGAGAAACTTCTGCAGCTCAGGTTTCCCACTGCAGGTGGTTCAGCTCCAGCTTGGAGAGGCTCCCCAGGCCTGGATTGGGGCAGTTGCCTTTCCCCAGTTCCTGCTTCCAGGAGACACCACGTTCAAGGTGGGATGTTGGAGTTTGGCCACAAGCACTTGTGAGCAGAAAGCCCAGCTCCAACAGGCAAATGGGACCAGGAGAAGCCCCTTCCTGCAGGAGGCCCTCATGGATCTCCTCCCAGGGTACAGGGGCCTTGGCCTGTGTCTGTGAGTACCCAGAGACTGCAGTGGTTTTCTCTGGTCTACATTCCTCTGGCTTTTCTCACCACACCTCTGCCTGTTCCTCAGGAAGCCCAGCCAAGGCCTCCACTTGCTCTGCCATTCCAGCAGATTTCCTTCATTACGGCCCAAAACTGTGACCTGTCTGTTCGAGTAGTGATGGCAGGACACAGGGAACATGAGTATGAATAGGAACAACCAGGGAAATAGGAACAGAGCAGGGAAAAAAAAACCCACAGAATATTTGCTCAGAGCAGGAACAACTTCACCTTCCAAAACTGGCCCCAGATTCTACCCCACAGACCCCTTGGGCCAAAACCTTTGTAGCTCTTACAGTGCATGGTGGCTTCTGGCGAGGTCTGGTTGGGTTCCCTTTGGGGGCAGCAGGCACCAGGCTCGTGGATTTTGTGCCTTCTGCACTTGGGCTGCTCTGCTGCTCCTCCCGAGCCCTGGCCTGGCCCCGCTTGGCCTCTCTGTTGCTGGACACCACACAGGTGACTTCTTTGCTGAGGAAGCTCTCAGTCACCTGCAATGAGACAGAACAGAGCAGCTCTGCAAGTGTCTGACCCCAGGCTGAACAAAGCCACTGCCCCTGGCTCAACTCCCACACTCTGAGGGGCTGCTGGAAGCAATCCCATTCCTTCTTTCGTTCCATACTGCCCTCTCCAGAAGGGGGAGATCCTGTGATATCTTAGAGATTCACTGCAAGTAGTCACCAGAACTTCAGATCCAGACATCCACAACTCTGTCACCACCACCTGCTCCTCAGGCAGTGCTTTCAAAAAAAACCAGCAGCTGAGGAAAAGGCCCTGGATCAGCCTGGAGGAGCTCTGTCGTCAGGAGAGCATAACAGGTTTTAGAAAAACAGATGAGAAAGTGAACAGCTGGGCAAGCAACTCCACAGAGAACAGGGCAGGAGGGAACCAGAGAGGTGAAACACATACACACACCTTTGCACAGGAGCTACCAGGCCAAGAGAGAGGTGGAAACCCAAAAATTGGGACACTAGAGGTATTGTAAGCCAATAACAACTTGGCTTCTCAGAATCTGTGCAGGAGGCAGAGGGTCACAAGGCTCAGGTGTGAAACCTCCAGGAAGACAAAGATCTGGGCAGTCCAAAGGCACAGCTGCTGAACAAGCTGGTCCTGCTCCATTGCAGAATCCCTGTAGATGGAGATTCCCAAACCATGAAGTGGGTGTGAGGGGCCACTGCAGGCTGTGCTGCCAGCACAGAGCAGAGGAAATCACAACCCCCCCATCCAAATAATACTCCAGAGTGCCACCAGCCCTATGCCAAGGCCAAGCTCAAGGTGGCACATGAAGGGCAAGGCCATGGATGTCCTTACCTGTGTCCTGAACTACACACAGGACCCGGCCTGGGATATTGCTGCCAAAGAGCTGCTTTACAGACACTGGTGTGATCTGCTGTGGTGCAGTTCAGTGTCTCTGCAGGAGCAAGGGGAATGAGAGCTCCACTGCCACTGGGCCTCATTTCAGAGAGGGAGGGTCAGGATGGTGTTTGATAGGAACCAGAAGAACAACCAAAGTCTAAAATTATTTCCAAGAAACAGCAGCTGTGAAGAGAAGTAACTCTCTGCTGGGAGCATGGGGTTCTCAAACTTGAGGATGCCCAGCTAGGAAAGAGATGTCCCAAGTGTGGGTGGCACATCCAGGGGAGGGCAGAGAGAAATCAGCAAGTTCAGCATGAAGGTGTAATTCATGAAAGTGAAAACAGTGCAAGTCACCTTCCCCAGGTGTCTGTGCTGAAGGGATACAGCAGCAGAAAGAATTAAAAGATTTTACACTTGTGTGTATATTGTAGGATTAAGTTCTGAGGTTACATGAGATGATCACCACAGAGCGATTAAAGAGTTTGAAAACAAATAGTAACAACTGTTAGAACCAAACTGTGCACAAGAGAAATAAAATCACAAAAAGATGTACAACCAGGTACAACCCCATGCTCAGCTCCAGCTCCAGGGACTGAGGTGATGCTACTCTTTGAAGGGTTTTGGGACAGGATTTAAGGAATTGATGAGGAATATCAGCAGCAAGGAAGCCTGGAGGCCATGAAGGATGCCACAGGGATCCACCCAAACAACGGCTTCCCAGGGAAAAGTGTCCAGATGGCTTTTTGGGGAAAACCATGAGAAAAGCACACAGCTCCATGATAAGAACCTCGATTGGCATTTCCCTACTTTACCCTATGTTGAATTCTATTTGGAGCTCCCACTACTTCCCTAAAAAATTAAACTGCCACAGGCTATTGTTAGCGCTGAGAGCGAGCCATGCACCAGTTACAATCACCTAGAGAATGTGCCCCTGGCCAGGCAACCATTTCTCCCTGGGTGAAGGGGCACCCATCACCACACAGGCAGTTCTCACCTCTGGGAGCCGCCCCGATGGTCAGTGGGTCAGTGCCCACCCCCTGGGAAGGGCTCCCAGGACAAAGTGACCATCGCCCCTGACTGGGAGCACCTCCATGGCCGGGCAGCCGCTCCCATGGTGGTGGCCAGCGCTGGCCGGAGCGGGCAGCACCGGGAATGTTGGGAGGGAGAGGCTGGTCCCGAGCCGGACGGCGCTGCCCAGGGACCCCCGAGGGGCCGGAGCGCAGGGATCGGGGCGGCCTCCAGCAGCCCCCAGGGCTCCGGCTGCCGGGGGAGCCGGGGAGGGAACGGGCTCACCGGCAAAAGCAAGAAAATAAGGGAACACTAAAAAATAGGCAGAAAGAAAAAAGGGGCTAGGGTCCCCCGAGACACCCCCTGGNGCCGCCTCTCCGGGTTTAAATTCCGCCGCCCGCTCCGCCCCGCCCCGCACGGCGGCCGCGCAGGGACACGCCGCTCCCCGCGAAGCCGCTCTCCGGGAGAAGGAGGAGCGGTGCCAGGGGCGCAGGGGGCACACGGGGCATACGGGGCACACGGGGCATACGGGGCACACCGAGCATACGGGGCACACCGAGCCGCCCGCCCGATCCCACCGCTCCCGTCCGGGCACGGCCGCACCGACTCCGACCCCGCTCCCGCCGCTCCCGCCGGCGCCACAAGTTTGTCCCGCCGCGGCCGCCGTCCCCCCACTCTGAAGGCCCAAGATGGCGGCGCCCGGCGGGGCGGGTGCGGCCGCGCTCCCGATCCCGCTCCCGATCCCGGCGCCCATCCTGGTCCCGGCCCCGCCGCCCTTCCCGGCCTGGCTCGCAGAGCGGCTGGACGCGCTAGGGCTGGACCGCGCCGTGTACGGCGCCTACATCGAGGGGCTGCTGCGGGAGGAAGAGAGCGACGAGGAGCGGCTGGAGGCGCTGCGGGCCGTCCTGGCCGCCTGCCTGGTGAGGGGCGGGGGTCCCTCCGCGCCCCCGGGCGAGCGGGACTTCGCCGTCCGCCCCGCGCCGATGAGCTCGCTGTGCCCCTGCCCGGGCTGCCCTGCGGCCCACAAGGGGACGGGGGGCTGCGGCCTCCATGGGCCGGGGGATCCGGCGGGGAGGACGGGCGGGGCGGCTCCTGGGGTGCATCAGCCCCTTCCCGGGGTGGATCACCCCTTACTGGGAGGACACGCAGCTCCAGGGGCTCTTCTTGCCCCCACCCGGGAGCCTTGCGGGGGTTTTGGTGCTTGTTCGGGGGTGCTGTTGGCTGGGGAGGGGTTTTGTGCCAGGCTCGGGGCTGATGGCAGCTCTGGCCCGTGCTGGGGAAGGCGCTGTTCGTGGGGAACTCAGGGATCCCCTTGGTTTGTGCGCAGCTCTCGGGGCTCCCCCCGAGCTGGGCGGCGCCCGGCGGGGTTCGAGAGGTGACTTTTAATGGTAAATGCTCTGGCGGAGGAGTGTGTTGGGCGGTGCTCTTGTGCTCGCACACGCGGTGTCTGTCAGGAATCTGATCCGGCTGGCGCTGGGACGGACAGCAACAGCCGTGGGTGAGCTTGGGGGACGGGCAGGGCTTGCCTCGGGCCTTGCCAGATTCCTGGGACTCGGGAGAGTGCAGGGAGGGATTTCTCTTCGATAATCCTCCGTGAATGATGGTTGCAGTGTCTGTCTCGGGGTTTTTCATAAATGGATATTTCATTGTGTAAAATGTTAAATCATGAGTGGTGTTGGTGACTGTCTGCTCAGTGGCTGTCGCTGATTTCCTCCCAAAATATCAATGTGGGAGCACAAACCAGAGGGACCGGGTGGGTACAATCAGCGTTTTGTTATCGCAGGTGTGACACCATTCCTTCTGTACACTGACTGTGCCATTCCAGATGGGTTTCCTAAAAGTCAGACCCCCCTCCCTGGCCGTCCCTGTCCCGTCCCCACCCTGGGGCGCCAGCAGGGAGCTCGTTCAGCTCTGGCAGTGCAGCTTTGAGCCTAAAGGAGCTGGAGAAGCAAACGCTGCATCCTGAGGGATGGAGCCAGACGTCTTTGCAAAGTGCTGCTCTGCAGCAGCCGAGGTTAATTAACCTCCCTGTAATTACCAGAGTTCATTCCATCCCCATTGCGATGCCTGGCCCTCTCCAGGCCTGGGAAGTGTGTCCTATCTGAGCAGTGCTGGCTGGCCCTGATGTTCCCCTTTGCTGATATTGAGGTTTTCTGCTGTTCCCCTTTTCTCCTCAGTGCTGAGTTCCCTTCTGGTGCTGCTGCCAGGACTAAGCAGCTGTGGGGTCCCCATGTCCCTCGAGCCCAGGGCTGTCCCTCTCACACCACAGCCTGTTCCTTCTCTGTTGAGATGTTGAGCCTCATTTGCAGTTTCTAGCTCAGTTTGATTTTTCTGCCATTCCTGTAAAACATTTTTGTCTCTCGAACCCTCAGACTTTGTAATTATTCTTTGTAGTCTGTTCTTTTTTAATTTCCTTTTTTTCCCCTTTATTTTTAGATTCTGTGCTTATTTCTGTATTGATTTTTGAAATAGTCTTTTATTTGGTGAATTTGGAGCTTTTCTTGCCAAGTCTCTTCTCCTAGTTCAATAGACAAATTACAGGGGATTTTTTTTGTTCACTTGTTTGTATTTCACAAATCTCATTAAAATAAGGTGACATCTCAGGTGACATCTCCTCCTGTCCATGGCTCCTCAGTCCTGATCATGTCTTGCACTGGTGAGTTTATTCAGATGTCACCATTTCTAATCAAGAAACTTAAAACCAAGTTCTATTTCTGTCCAGTTCTTCTCTTTAAACCAGACAGAATCCACCTCGCTTGTATTTTCCATAATTATTTTTTCTCTGTATTTACTGAACTCCAAACCAACGTAATTTCTTGTTTGTTTGAAATCCTTGGGGGTGGCCCCTGAGCTCTGTGACCCCCATCAGTGGTGTTTGGCTCTCCCGTGTTCCATGGAGTAAATGCCAGTTGGCTCCAAGACATTCAGCACCTTAAAGTAACAAATTTAAGCAGGGAAAAAACCACCTGCAGAGCACAGCTGGAGAGAGGAGTGAGAACCTGTGAGAGGAACAGCTCTGCAGGGTCAGTGGAGAAGGAGGGACAGGAGCTGCTCCAGGCACCGGGGCTGAGATTCTCTTGAGATTTTGTGGGGAGACCATGGTGAGGCAGCAGTGCCCCTGCAGCCCCTGGAGATCCACACTGGAACAGAGATCCACCTGCAGCCCCTGGAGATCCACATTGGAGCAGAGATCTACCTGCAGCCCCTGGAGATCCACACTGGAACAGAGATCCACCTGCAGCCCCTGGAGATCCACAGTGGAACAGAGATCCACCTGCAGCCCCTGGCGATCCACGTTGGAGCTGAGATCCACCTGCAGCCCCTGGAGATCCACGTTGGAGCTGAGATCCACCTGCAGCCCCTGGAGATCCACGTTGGAGCTGAGATCCACCTGCAGCCCCTGGAGGAGCCCAGGCTGGAGCAGGGGGTGCTCAGTAATGAAGGGCAGTGTGGATGTGTCCCACTGCCACTTTTGAGTTGTGTTCAATGTTCCAGGCAGGTCAGGGGGGAGCAGAATGTCCCTGCTGCTGGGAGGTGATGCTCTGTCAATACCACCACAGTGGTTTCAGCTCTGTGCTGGCCCTGACCTATCATTTATTCCCTGTAATTTATTCCCTTTAGTGAGCTTGGCGTGGAGGTGGCACTGAGTCACTTCCCTGTGGCCTTGCTCAGGAAGAGAGAGGACGCTGGGCAGGATTTGGGATTTGGGAGCAAAGATCCCCAATGCCTCCTGGGTGTGGGCAGGGCCGTGGCTCCTGCACAGCCACTGTTGTGTAACCCATGTGTGTCAGAGCTGTTCATGTGCACAGTGAGCAGACACGGTGTGATTGTGCCATCCTGGGGAAACCAGAGTCCTGTGTGTGCTTAACAGGCGGATTTGGGGTGAAAAGCTGTATTCCTGAGCTGACTGCTGGGCGTGCAGATCCTTTGCAGCTGCTGCTTTTCCTGTCTGACTGGTGCTGGTTTGAAGCAGCCAGCTCTGTTCCAGGTCTGAGACGTCTCTTTTCCCTTACTAGGAAGAAGATCTCTTGAACGATGTGTGCAGGGAGGTCGTGGAGAGGTGGTCAGACTCGCAGGTCGTTGATGCCAAAGAGGAGAAGGAAGGTAGAGTGCTGTGCCTTGGGGTGCTGTGCCCTGGTCCTCAGTGTGGGGTGACTGCAGGGCCTCACCACAACAGGAACTTTGTGTTTGTCCTGGCAGGAGTTAAACCAATGCTGCCCCACGGCTGCAGGTCTGACCTGCCTCTTGTTCCTTTGCTGCTCAGTTACTGTTTACCTGGAATGGGGGTGTGCAGCTTCACTTTGGGCTGCCCCAGCATTTGCTGCTCTTTGGGTTCATCATCCTGCAGGGGAAAAACATTTTTTGTTTTCTTGTTAGTGGTGTTTTTGGCCTTCTTTTGTTGTTTTTTGGTTTGGCAGCAGGTTTTTTGGTGTTTGTTTTTGGTTTTTGTTTGTTTTGTTTTTGGGTTTTTGTGTGATTCTGGTTTTGTTGGTTTTTGTGGGGGTCTTTTTTGTGGTTTTTTTTCCTAAAGGATTTTTTTTTCTGATGAGATGATCATTAAGGTCCAGCCTAAACCATTCTGTGATTTTTTGAGAAACCACCTTTCCCAGCATGTCCAGGGCTGTCTCTGTTCAGTGCTGGCACTGCAGCTGTTATGGTTCAGAAACCTGTGCTGCTTCTGTCTGTGCCAGTCTGAAAAGCAGCTGGTTTGGACAACTGCAGCTGCTGTAGAGAGCTGGGCTGTCCCTGCTGAGCTCTGGGCTGTCCCTGCTGCTGCTGCTCACCCCACTCAGGTGTCCATACTTCCTCTTCCAACATTTTCCCTTACAACTCTCCTTTTTGTCCATAAATGCTTGTTGGAGGAAGCTCTGTGAGGCTGCTGATAAACTCACTGCTCCTTCCCCAGCCACAGTGGATATGGCCCCACTGTCCCTGTGTCCCCTCCCTGGATCCATCCCTTGTCCTTGTTCACTGGGGTTTGTCCTGGTCCCTGTGCAGGGCTCTGGATGCAGTGGGGCCCTGTGCTGGAGGATCTGTGGTTCAAGCACAAGTCAGGGACATTGCAGTGGCACAGACCTGACCAGAAACCGTGACAGTGGAACGTCCCTTTGGGCTAAATCCTGCTTTTTGTTTGCTTTGCATTTTCTTGTTGCCTCTGGTTGCAAACAGCACATTGTCAGTGCCCAGTGTCACCCAGGAATGGCTCTGGCAGCAAGTCCCTCGTCACTGGATCAGTCCCAGTGTGGACACTGTAGCTCCACCACGCAGCAGCTCAGTGGCTTTCTCCAAAAATCCTGGAAGTCTGTTCTTGGCCTGACCTTGCTTTGGCTGGGGACAGGGAGAAGATAATGCTGTTCCATGCATTAAATAAAATAAATTCCTCTTGGGGGCAAGTGACTGGGATTGCTGGAGCTGCTGCTGGGCTCCTCCTGCTCCTGCAGTGCTCACCCGCAGGGATTTTTCTCGTCATAAAAAGGCAGCACAGTGTGTCTGGGTTCATGGAATTCCAGGGTGTAATTATTTCACTGGGGTTCCATAAAAGGATAGAAGTGTGTATCCACTCAGATTAACAAGAGTCCTGAGAATAAGTGATTAACAGACAAAAAAAAATTGGTGTCAAAACCCAGATGTCATTTTAGGAAATAGGCAGGGGAATTTCAGTGTTAAAAGGTAAATCAGCTGTTGGTTTCTCTTGGTTGGAAAGAAAGGGAGAGCATGGAACTGATCCCTCACTTCAGGTTTTCAGAATTTCTCTGTGATGGGGGTTAAGCACATACTTAAATAAACTTACTAAGCTACTTTGAAGCGGAAGAGAATGTGATTTGGAGTCAAATGGATTTTCATTAGCCAGTAGCCTGACTAATTGCAGTTTCATTGTGAAATTTTCCCTTGCTCCAGGAATAACAGTGTCTGGTGATGGCTGGGTGCAGCACAGGGAATTCCCCCTCCAAGGGAGAAGCTGGTGTCACCTCAGGGTGTCAGCCCCATGCTGGCCCCAGCCAGCCCCGTGGTGGCTCCTCAGCACCTCCATCTCTCCCAGATCCCACTTGGAATTCCCCAAAGTAGCTGGCTTTGACAGCACCACCAATGGCCTTGGGAAAAGCTCGGGGGGTATTTTTGGGTGAGATCTCTCCCTTTGGGTGGGTGCATTTCCCCCAGGACAATGTCCCTGCAGGACAGGGCAGTGGCCGTGGGTGGAGCTGCAGAGGAAGGAGGCAGTGAGTGACACCAGGGGCTCGGTGGCCGTGGCTGTGGCCTGGGCTGACACTGTCACTCCTCTCCTGCCAGATGAGGTCCAGGCCATCGCCAGCATGATGGAGAAGCAGGCCAGGATCGTGGTGAAGCCCAAGGAGGTGTCCCAGGAGGAGAAGCAGAGGAAGGCTGCGCTCCTGGCCCAGTATGCCAATGTGACCGACGAGGAGGAATATCCTTCCCTGCACTGCTCGGGGCTGTGCGGGACAATACCTGCTCTAAACCTCCTACAACAACAACACCCTCCCAACTCTGCAGGGCCTGGTGGGGAGAGCTGGGGAAGCTTTGCAATCTTCCTTCACGATAAAATAACTTCCATGGACAAAGCATGGAAGCTCCTTGTTTGTGGAGTGCTGCGAGCACCCTGGGAGGGTGTTTGTCCTCACCAACACGTGGCTGTGACGCTCTGTCCAGCCCAGGTGTGTGGCAGGAGAGCAGTGAATGCCCTCATCCCTCAGCAGTTGGTGCTGAGTCTCTCTCTTGCTTTCCCAGTAGAAATCTGCTGAAATAATCCTTTACAGAGAGCGTGTGTGGAGTGGGAGGGTTAGGAGTTAACTCTGTGGTGCTGAAGAATGAGCTCTTCCCTGCCCAGCAGAGTGAATTGTAGGGAACTGCATCTGGCCCTGGGGCAGCAGGAGCTGAGGGTGGGAGTTGTGCATACCTGGTGTGTCAGAGTGCAGCTGCTTCTTCCTGGCTTTAAGGTTATTATCTGAGGTGTTTTGAGTAAAGTGTGGCTGTAGAGAGGCACAAGTTCATTACTGGTGTCTGTGCTTCCTTAATTCTCTCACTGATGGGGATGAACAGGATGGATCAACGACAGCAGTAAATATTGGATCAGAAAAATGTATCCTTTGAATTCCTGGTGACTGAGGCTGTTTGTCGGGCAGGCAGCCTCCATGGTGAGTTTGCCATCCTTCTCTCCCTGTGCTGGTCTCCCTGTTTCTTTAGGGCCACCTGTTAAGCTTGGGCATTGGTTTTTCTCTCTGTGCACCAACCCTGCCATTCATTGTCCTCTTCTACCCTTTTTCCCTCGTCCACCTTCTTGCAGCTTCACAGAACATGTTTATTGATAAGGACAATGCTCCCAGAACATCAGGTCATTGCTAACTGGTGTCCAGAGAGGAAAATCGTGTCAGGAATGAAGCTTCTCAGGCTGTGGTGCAGCTGAACACTCAGGGTGGGCAGGACCAAGGGGCCCATATCTTTCTCAGAACTGGGACCATCCTTGAGCTCCCAGCTGGCAGTTGAAGATGGAAGCAGGTTTTATCACATAATTAAATGTGAAACATAAATTATTCTTGTCCCTACATTAGGGACGTGTATGTACCTGTTTGCACATACACACATGTACATACATGTATTTATGTGTTCAGACATGTCACACACTGTTGCAGTGAACCCACTCAAGGCTGTACCCTGTGTGTTTTCTTCCTTTCAGGTTTGTAGAGGTGTGACACATATTTTTACACATCAGTCTTAAGAACCAGCAGGCAACCTCATTTTTCTAGGAAAAAACCATAGAATCACTAAGGTTGGACAAGCCCTCTGAGATTGAGTCCAGCCATTCCCCCAGCACTGCCAAGGCCATCACTGACCCCTGTCCCCAGGTGCCACATCTGCACAGCTTTTAAATCCTTCCACGGATGGGACTCCATCACTGCCCTGGGCAGCCATGCCAATGCCTGACCACCATTTCTGTTAAGCAATTTTCCCAATATCCAAGTGAAACTTTCCCTGGCACAGCTTGAGGCTGTTTCCTCTTGTCCTGTCCCATGTTCTGTGGGAGCAGAGCCCCCACCTGGCTGCCCCCTCCTGTCAGGAGTTGTAGAGAGTGAGAAGGTCTCCCCTGAGCCTCTTTTTCTCCAGGCTGAGCCCCTTTCCCAGCTCCCTCAGCTGCTCCTCATCAGACTGGTGCTCCAGGCCCTTCTCCTCTAGGAGTGTCAGAGTGTCTGTTTTATCAACCTGACTTTTCAATCTGGAAAAGCAATCAGAGATTCCTTCTCCTTTCTGCATTCCTCATTTCCCAATTCCTCACCTGCCTGGTGAAGAAGTAGGGAGTGGGAAGGTGAAGGGGGAGGTAGAACAAACTTCCCATGTGCCACAGGCACCATCCAGTGTGGCCTCAGCCAGAGCGTTGTGGGTCCTTAGCCCAGCCCAGCGCTGTTCCGGAACACCAACGTGGAGGATGTGCTGAATGCCAGGAAGCTGGAGCGGGAGCTGCTGCGGGATGAGTTCCAGAAGAAGAAGGAGCAGGATAAACTGCAGCGGGAGAAGGACAAGCTGGCCAAGCAGGAGCGGAAGGAGAAGGAGAAGAAACGAACACAGAAAGGCGAGCGGAAGCGGTAGCTGGTGATTTCCAGTTGGACTGTCAAAGGATAAAATTAATTCTGAATATGGTGTGTGTTTAAAAAGCAGCAAGAATTCTGGGCATGTGACTGGGAGCGGTTCTTGGGAAGTGTTGCCTTCTTTTTTCCTTTTTTTTTTTTCTTTTGTTTTGTTACCTAGCAGAACAGAATGTCTGAGCAGCTCCTGGACTCAGTGTGCCCTGTGCTTGTGGTGTCAGTGTCCCAGTCGGTGCTCGTGGCCAGTGTCTGTACCAAAGAAGGGTGAAGTGATTATGTCTGTGTTGTTAAATTGATCGATTTTTACTTCTGAGCACCTGGGAGCAGAGCATAGGAGCAGCCCCTGCACTGGCTGTGGTTTAAGCTGAGCCTGTCCTGCTGCACGCCAGGACACGCCCCGGGGCACACATGGATTCATTTACACAAGCCCTGAGAAAGTCTTTGCAAATCCCTGTGTTTGCACTGCTGAGGCCAACGCTCCAGCCCTGCTTGGGATTGGAGCTGAGCTCAGCATGGGGCAGTGCTGGGCTGCAGCAAAGGAGTGAGATTGTGAAACAGAAGAGCTGCAGCGAGGTGACTGCATCGCCTGTGGGCAGTGGGTGAGGGAAGCACCACCCCGGCCAGAGCATTGGCCTCAGCAGCCACAAACCACACTCTTAATGCAGTTTTGACTCCAGATCGCTGGGAAATGCTGCTCCCCGATGTTATGTGGGGTGAACATGGACTGTAATTGCCACAGCTCTTGCCAGGGTGTGCTGGTTTGGCACAAGCAGGGTGAGCCGGGGACACACTGGGGTCACTGCCTGTTGTTCTCCATGGGCACAGCTGCCATCAAGATCTGCAGTGCTCCTCCTGAATGCTCCACCTCGTTCCTGCTGCTCCAGCCTTTTTTGTGATGGTGTTGCCCACTGGGGAAGGAGAACACTAATCCTGTGACCCGAGGAGGAAGGAGGGGCTGCGAGAGGAGCGGGTGTGCCTGGGCTCTGTGCTGCAGCCTTCGGGTGCCCGTTTGCTGTGAGGTGACGACCTGTGCTGAGCTCCTGTGCTCCTGCACTCCCCAGGGGGCCTGACCCAGTGCCACTTTCAGCACTGCTCTGGCTCCAGGGCCAGGCCTCCCCCTCAAGCCACTGCTGCGTGTGTGAATCTCCAACTGCTTTGTCTTTGGACTTGAATAATAAATCTTGATTGGCCAAGAAGTGGGGTCCTCTGAGTGATGTTGAGTGCCAGTGGTGTGTCCTTACTGATCCCTTGCCCAGCAGCAGCGTTTCTGAAGGCTCACCTGTTGCTGCCTTGGTGCAAATTCGACTTCATTCGTGCCTTGTTTCCCCCCCAGGCTGTGGTGCCCCCTTTCCCAGGAGCTGACCCAGCTGTGCTGCTCCCCAGGGCTCTTCCCAGCCTGACCTGGTGCCTT
Organism: Drymodes brunneopygia; assembly: GCA_013400955.1. Lineage (NCBI taxonomy): Eukaryota > Metazoa > Chordata > Aves > Passeriformes > Petroicidae > Drymodes > Drymodes brunneopygia. The sequence continues at coordinate 70,501 of VZTZ01047224.1, read as the reverse complement.
GTGGCAGATCCTGGCTGGAGTATCGTATTTCGGGTGGCTCAGGCAGCTGCCAGGGTGTGGGACTGTGGTGGAACAGGGCAGGGGACAGCTGTTGAGGGAGGGGGATATCACTCAGCCCCAGTTCTCACTTCCTCTAGTGCCCTGGAGCCCTGTGCACCAGCCCTGGGCTGAGGCTGGGTGAGGCATTGGCTCTGCCTGGGCCCGAGGCAGCCCTGGTCACCCACAGGGTTCAGGAGGCTGGCACAGGTGATCTCGCTTCCCACTGGCACCCCACTTGCCCTGGCAGCAGCTGCTGCCCATCCTTGTCAGCTGAAGTGGCTTTTCCCAGAGCTCTGTGCCCTGGCACCAAGCTGCCCAGCCCTTGGCTTCCAAGGAAAATGCAAGCTGAGGGCTGGAGCTGCCCACCTGCATGGGCACGGGCACGGCCCACCCGAGCCTGTCACAGCTTCCTGAGACCTTTGGCTGTGAGGGTCCAGGGAAGGGCAGCATTCACCTCCTTGGGAGAGGAGGCCCCTCTGCTGTGCTCCAGAGCCTGTCCAGGAACAGGGTACACCGTGTGGGCACATTCCATAGGAGTCTGTATGGATGTAAGAAGGGCACAGTCACACACACGGTGGGTGCTGGCTCCCACAGCCCTGCAGATCCCTCTGCAGGTCCCACTGTCCCCTGCACTCCCAGCCAGGCACAGGGCTGGGCTGGGCTGTTGTGTCTATCTGGCCAAACCTTGCTCTGCCGTTGGGAAAGGCCCTGTCAGGGGCCCTTTGGCTTCCAGCAGCTGTCCTGGGGCAGAGTGGAGCAGTGGCCAGGAGCAGCACCATAGCAGCAGCCAGTGGTGTTGGAAACCCAAAGTGAGCTGATGCTTCCCAGCCCATGAGGCTGCAGGGCTGCCCCCTCTGCCCACACTGGGCTGCCCCCACCCCATGGTACTGCCCCTGCCCCCCAGGACTGTGAGCCCACCCCTTCCCATGCCAGTTTGTGCCATGGATCAGGTGTCCAGGCAGGCAGCAACTCGGCCTCTGGAGCTCCAGGCATTGCTGCTCCATTCAGGACAGGCAGCAGTGCACAGCTGGCACTGACATCAGGGAGTTATTTATAGAGCAGGAATACTCTGGACTCACCCCTAAGATTCCCAGTGCAGATGACAGAATTGCTGCATCAGCCTTCCCTGGCAATGCAGAGCTTGGAGCCAACGAGACATTTGCAGGGAAGAAACATTCCCTACTCTGGCTCCCTTGACATGTCCAGTGTTACAGTCATGGCCCTCTCCAGAGAGTGATTTCAGCATCCCCTTTGCTTTATCCTGAACAGAATTCCATGATGGACTGAACACTTCCCCTGGGACTGGTTCAGGCTCAAAGAGCCTGGCCTGGAAACACACTTGCAGAACAAAAGCTCTTCAACAAAAATGAATTTATTTCTTATAGACAACTCCAGTCAGCACAGTCAGTTTTGCATTAACATCAACACAGCCTGGGTCAAACTGAACAAGCCCCAGTGCAGTGACTGTTATGAAGCTGTGCTTGTTCTGCCCCACTCACCTGGCAGCGCTTCTGTCGTTGCCGTGACCACACCCCACCTTCTGCTGAGCCCTTCTCAGTCCTTTCTGCACATCATCTAATGACAATTTATCTGATGCCATCATCCCTTCTGCATATCAGCATTCCCAGCAGCAGGAAGAACAGAGCTGTGCCAGTACCAGGGTGTGCAGGCATGGTCAGCTCAGTAACTTTGACCCATTGGGTGTGGTTTTCCCAGGGTCACTCTGTCCCAAGCACCAGCGTTGGGTGCTGGTGAATCCATCACTCCTGCTCCTAAAGACTGAGAGCTGCAAGCAAACACCAGTGCTGGGAGCTGCCCAAATGCAGAAGGGAACTAAGAAGTCTAGAAGTTGACAATCAAATTTCAAACCAAACTAGTAACTTCAAGAAAATCCAAATTTCAGAACTTGGCACTACCTTTTCTGAAGTTAAATTAAAAACAATGCTCATTATTGAAGCTCCTTCACAGCTCTGCAGGACAATCCTGTCTGCCTGTCGTAGTTTGATTATGCTTAAATACTTTACAACAGTCGTTCCTTTGTTCCCAAGAGCATTCTGAACACATTCACGAAATTCATGGTTTCACACAGCAATTCTGCTCTATTGGTAATTTAGTGGAACCTGGTGCATTTTGCCTTTCCCAAACTTAGACTTTAAAATCTCAAATTCATAAATATTTGTATTTTAAATATCTAGTTTTACATGAATATTGGGTATTCCTAGCCTTTTTTCTTCCTGTTTCCAGGTTTTAGTTCAATAAGGAAACCATTTTACACCACAATCTGATCTGACACCGTCGTCACACCCTGTCACACCACAGTCTTTAAGAATCATTATTTAAAAACCTATTTCCTAAAGCAAAACTAAAAGGAATTATGGGGAGAGTTGGGCACCAGGCTTCACCCACAGGAGTTAAATAATATCTTGGCTGTTAATGAATTCGTCTGATTATTTTTTTAAGTTAACGTTCACCAGTTTGGCTTTACAACATTCTGACCCTGCCAGTCATGTTAACAGCTTAACCTGAGAGCCCTTAAGGCAAATCCCACTTCTCATCAAGATATAGCTTTAAATATGAACTTTAGCAGTTGAAACTTTGAAGTAACTAAAAAGAACCAAAAATTATGAGGAATTCACATCTCCTCTCTCATACACACTGCGGAGCAGATCCGTGCACGGCGCTGGGGCTCCCTCTGTGCCCCCTTCCCTGGGCCCTCGCGGGGCCGCAGCTGCAGCCGGGGGCGTCTCTGCTCGTTTCTCTTCGGGCGCTGCCCCCTCCTGAGGAAGCCTCTCCCGAGCCCGTTTTCCAGCGGAGGGTTTGGGCAGGGTCATCTGGAAGGCGCACCACAGCACGGTGCGGACCTTGCGCGTGGCCAGGCACAGGGCTCGCAGCGCCGCGGCCAGAGCCAGCACCACTGCGGGAGGGAGGGAGGGAGGGAGGAAATGCCCTTTAGTCCCGGAGCACTGCTGGGGCTGCCCTCGCCCTGCACCTTCGGTCCCTCTAGCGCCTGACCTTGTCTGTCCCTTTACAAGTTTATAAAAGCTGGATGTGAATTTCTCTGCCCCCACACAGCGAGGCCGGTGTGTGGCTTTTCGGTCTGAGTTTGTTACAGCACCTTCCTGCCACAGCTGCACCCCGGGGCTGGGGGCTCCACGTACACACACACTCTAATGGCACCTGGGCCCTCCCCTTCTGGGTCACACGGGGATCCTTCACCTGTCCTGCCAAGAAAGCCTTGCCATGGCTGAAGGAACAGCTCGTTTGGGGCATTAGATTGAAGCACCCAGGTCATGTTCTGTGAATGGGTGTTGAACCACAGAGCTGTAAAGGGTCACCTGGGCTGTGGCCCCATTTTTCTGGCACAGGATGCCCAGAGAAGCTGTGGATGCCCATCCCTGGAACAGTCCAAGGCCAGGTTGGATTGGGCTTGGAGCCACCTGGGATAGTGGGAGATGTCCCTGCCTATGGCAGGGGTGGAACTGGATGGGCTTTAAGGTCCCTTCCCACCCAAACCATCCTGTGATTCTGTAATGGATGCTTAGTATTGGATCAGATGGAATAGAAAGGAGCTGTGGAAACAGAGCTGGGCAAGACCTGCTCCCAAATAAACCAGAACAGCTTCAGGCCTTTCCCTTGAGGTTTTGCCTGACACAGCAAATACAGTTACTACATCCAGTAATTTACTGTTCAAAAAAATCCTCTCCAATTGCTGCTCCAGGCTCAACACCCCAAGACAGCAATGGGAGGCAGAGGACCAAGCACAACCCTTCCAGGTAAGTAATGAGATCCCATTGTGCAGAGCCTCCTCTCCTCTCCCAGCAGCTGCACCACAAGGCTGGATATCCAGGTCTGAAAACTCTTTCCCAGACTACTCTGTTCCAAAGAGCTCAGATATCTGGTAATACCAGATAAAGCCAATTATTTTCAGGGGCTTCAACACCCAAAAAACCCCCTTCACCTTAACAAGTCTAATGATCTTCAGTCAAGGTAAAGAGAAACAAGAATGATGGAGAACAGGTGAAAAGAAAGAATGCTATAGTGTGTCTTCTGAGGTAGATTTGAGAATTACAGAACTGCACGATGGAACAGCCCGAAGAAGTAGAATAATCCTTGTAATTCAGACGTAGAAAGAAAAGCAGAAGAGATCAGAAGATTCAGAAATGTAAGACAGCTTCTGACACAAGGCAGGAGGTCAGAATGTCACAGGCAGCAGGAACTTACCCTGACTCCCATCTCAGAGACAAGGGAAGCTGCCATTCTGCATGTGCACTAGTGAAAGATTAAGCTGAATATCTGGCTTATTTGGGACACCATTAAGAATGAAAACATTCCACCCAATGTATTTTTGTGCATCCATCCAAAATACCACTTGTAAGTATGCCAGTCTATGACAGAAGATGCTTGAAGAGGAAATCCATTTGTAGCCCAAGGCCATCTTGGTCACTTTGGGCAGATTCAGCATGGAGATACCAAGGAAGTTCTAGACAAAGACAGAGCTGGAGGGTTCACAGGAACAGGAATATGAGGGACAGGGAGAAGCAAGAGGCAATAGCTTAGTAACATTTCCATTTCCTGAGTGTGTTATCAGAAAAACCCACTAACTTTATTCCTTGCTCCAAATGGTTTTAACCTATTTAAAACCCAATTTTAGTGTCTCCTCAAACCTTCATCCAAACCCTACCCAGTCTGCCTTTGGCAAAGCTCTAACACTGAAAAATAAATTAAAACTTGAATTCCAATGCCCCTCACTTGTTTTTTCAACTCGTGTTCAACTTCCCAGCTACCTTACAATAAATGGACATAAGCACAGCTGTACCTCTCTCATCCTGGCACCTGGGAGGGCCGTGCCGCTGCCGACTGGAAGCACTGACAATTTCATCCTTCCTGCGTGCCTGCACCACGTGGATGGACTCCAGGTGTTTATCCAGAGCAGTGGAGATGTTGGCGTGGAGCGGAGAACTGCGCAGGCGCTCCATCTTCCCCAGCAAAGTCACAACCTAACGAACAATTCTCATCTCACAGGAGTTCACACTGTACTCATCCACACTTACAGGAAAATCAACTAACTAGGGAGAACAGATTAATGATAATCATTACTTTCTTTTGAGAACAGTTCATGAAGTTACAGCTGAAGCAGCTTTAAGTTCTTACCTGGGATGTGTTGATTTCCAAACCCAAAGCTGTGGTACAGCTGGGTGTGCAAAGCACAACAGCAAAGCTACAACACCCCAGTAAGGACCCCCAGCTTACTGGTTAACAACAGATCTGTACAGCTTTGAGACATCCATGAGGTGGTTCCAGGACAACGTGCATTTCCCTGAATTCAGAGCACTGCTGCAGTTTCTGGGTGAAAACCCAGATGGGTCCCTAGTGCTGTGCAGGGCAGCCTGGGCCAGCAGCAGTCACAGGTGCACTGGGGAAGGGAAAGCTGCTGTGGAACCACGTGTGGGCTCACTATTGGGATGAACACCCAATACTAAAGGGAGCTGAGAACAAATAATAAATTCAAATAAAAAATTCAGATATAATTCAGATTTGTTTAGTCCATTGAAAATGGGCACCTTGTTGTCTTATCTTACACCAGTCACATGACTTGTGGGTTTCCCTGTGGTGAGTGGCTCCTCAGCCACAGTCATATACTGCTGAGAACCTGGTTACTGGTCTGCAGAAAGAGAGAAACCAAACATCCCCAAATTGGGATGCTCCTTGGGCCATGGCTACACTTAATGTCTTAAAGTAGTGCATGTGACTGTCAAGAGGATTTAACTGGATGCTCCAACTACAAAGAGTTAATCCCAGATTCAGCCAACTCAGCTTCTACTCAAACCTTTATTACTAGGGTTCCTCTCTGGCCATCATCAAGCTTTGTGATAGTAGAAACAGGTTTAACAGCCCCACTCTTCTGTTGAGGATCCTTAAAACTACTTTTCAGTTGCTACCTAACAAGGGTTTGGTTCCTCAAATGGCTGGAGATGCTTAATTCCTGTTTTGGAGGCAGTTTTGAAGTACCAGGACAAGGGCAGGCAAGCCTTCTAAACATGGACACTAAGGCTGTTCTTTTGGGACTCACAGAGCAGGAGTTAAGGTGTACACTAAGCCCATCCATGTCTTTCAGTCCATCCCTCAGGTGGATGAACAGCACCAGGCAGTTCCTGCAGGCAGGGAGCAGACACAGCTCCAAGGATTATTTCTCCTGCGTGAGGCAGGTAGGACAGGCTGCTGCTCCCCCTGCTGCTGCCTCCAAACCCAACATTTCCGAGAACCCTTTCACCTGGCTCCTGCCAGGGACATGTTTGGTTCTTGCTTCTCCTCACCCTGCAGCACCAGCACCATGGCTCTGGTCTCTGGGCTTGAGGAAGGCCACAGCAGCCACTCACCATTCTGATGACAGAGTTTGTGTCCCTCCCTCCCCCAGCTGTCACCTCCCCATCAACCCTGGGGCTGCCACCAGCACTGTGGTTTGCCCATAGAGCTCAGCAGACCCCAGTCTCCCTTGTCCTACTGATTGTGGCTCTCTGGGTTAAACAGCAAACTGGTAACAGAAACTCAGGCTGAAGGTGCATCAAATAATCATTCTGCATTAAAATACACCAGACTCGCAAGCAAATATGTATGTCAACATCTTCCAAACATTAACTAAACCTGTTTTTTCCCACAAATACCTCCTCCAACACAGTGTCTCCAAATGCACAGTGAACATTTCCCTGCCGAGCTGCCCCGAATGCAGCACCCCTGAGAGCTGTGCACAGGCTCCAGGACTGGATGCTGCACGCTCCTGCACCAGGAACCACATCCTCCTGGCACATGGGGATGTAACTGTAAGCCTCAGCTCCTCTGTGGTTCCCTGGAAACAGCACCCCAGAGCTGCAGAAGCTCTAACAGGGACTGCTGAAATGTTATTCCCTGCACAGCACTGAAGAACAAAGCTATTTTGGGAAAAGCTGCTCTGATCATCTTACCTATCTCACATTGTACTCTAAGTTCTGTGGGATAAGATCAATAGATTGTTTTTTTTTAGTCCTACAACTCACTCTGGCTTGTTCCCGTAGCTGATCCACAATTAAGCGATCAACCCTTGATGGATTTGATGTCAGCCTTGGAATTGGAATGTTGTTAGTACTGGAAACCTTCTTCCCTTGGAAATTCTTAGCAAGAGCTGATTCAGTCTGCAGGGAAACAAAAGAACAACTCCCTCAGAATGTATATGCAGAGTGTGCTTCATTACAGAAACAAGAAAAAATATCAGATTCAATTTCTTCCCATCAGGGTTTTGGAGTTTTTTAAAGGAGACAATGAGGATTCAGGCATTTGGGATTTAACCCTCTGGTGAGACAATCACCTGCTTTAAGTGAACAACTGCTTTACTCAAAGCAGTTCAACTAAAGCAATCGTGCCAACACACCGTGTTCCAGCAGTGCTATGTCTGCTCACTCTGACTACAGCCTGTACTGGTTTTGCCTGGAAATAAAATGGAGGCAAGTCAGAATTACAGGGAAAAAAAAATGACCAAACAGATGTGGATCTCACACATAAAAATAAAATAAAACTGTTTCAGTCAGCAATTAACCTAATTTTTGTACAGGTTAAATTACAAAAAGATTTTTTTTCCTAAGCACCCTGGTCTAGTGGAAGGTGTTCCTGCCTATGGCAGGTGGGTGGAACTGGATGGTCTTTCAGGTTCCTTTCAAACCAACTCATTCCAGGATTCTGCATTTTATTTAGCCATCAGAAAATTATTTTAAAAACTGTTTGCAAGATTCCAAATTTGCATCTCTCTCATTCCCTTGTTATGTCACTTTGAAACACCCATAACAACATAGAGTTAGGTAAATCTGATTTAAAATTGCAATTCTCGGATGGTTTCATAGTGCTCCACTATTAACAAGGGCATGGAGTGCCAAGACAAGGGGGGATAGCTTCACACTGAGAGAGAACAGGTTTAGACTAAAGATTAGAAATAAATTCCTCCCTGTGAAGGTGGGGAGGCCCTGGCACAGGGTGCCCAGAGCAGCTGTGGCTGCCCCTGGATCCCTGGAAGTGCCCAAGGCCAGGCTGGATGGGGCTTGGAGCAGCCTGGGACAGTGGAAGGTGTCTCTGCCCACGGCAGGGGGTGGGACTGAGTGAGCTTTAAGGTCCCTCCAACCCAAACCATTCTGGGGTTCTATGATAAAGCTGAATTTCTCCAACCATGGCCCCCAGCCATACACAGGCCAGCTTTTTCTCTCTTGCACTTTCCATGCACCCCAGACAGCACCTCCCCTCCTTAAGCTGGGCTCACTCTTCCTCAACCCCTCTGTCCAAAGCAACCACTGGCTTTTGTCAGGAAACACTGTTGAAAAAATCCCCACATTACATCTTCTTGGAATTGGTTCTTTGTGGGGGCTGCCACAGGAGAACTCTATTGGCCCCACTATTGCCAGGTGACATTTGGCACAGTTTCTCCCACAGACAGTCCCAGCTATTGAAATTCAAACCCCATCTCAGCTGGTGAAATGAAGATAGGTTTTCTTACTGACCAAAAAAGGCAACTACTTTTAGAAGCACTTCACATAGCACTACCTGAGCCTTTCACTGCAAGGGTTTTAATTAAATGACTCTTCCTTCAGCCTCTGTTTCTTGGGAAAAAAAAGAACCCCTTCAAATACACCTTAAGTTTAAACCTTCAGGGAAACAGGAGGTAGGAATTCATCGTAGCTCCTAAAAAACTGAATTGAAAGAATTAAAGTTTAGTTCCAATTCAAAACATATTCACTGGATTTGCTTTCGAAGTTCCAGAGGCACTGTATTTATTGTATTAATAAAAAAGGTATAAGACATCTTTGTTCCTCATGAACACACCTTCCCCAACCCTGGGACTGGAAAAGCCCCTGAATTCCTGCTTTTGCTACAACATTCCCTACCTTAGCTATGCTTCCAGCCAGGCTACAAATCTCTACACCTTTCCTTCTCTGTCCCAAAACACACAGAGAAACAAACTTGTAACTTTGAAGTCCCATCAAGCATTTCAACTCCTAACAGCAGAACTGCACTGAGCAGCATGAGATATACATCAAATCTATGATATTATTCTAGTTTGGTTTTCTTACCTTCTTTCTTTCTTTCTCCAAAGCTCTCCACTGCTCATAACACTCTTCCAGTCTCACATGCAGCTCGCTGGCAGGCCCACTGCGGCTTTTAACTTGCTTTTGAAATCCAAATGCTGACACAAAACCAGAAAGGGCACTGTCACCATACATCTTCTCTGTAAAGCAGGGGTACAGGCGTTTGAGATCATCCTGGGAGAACAAGGTGTGGGGCTCCATCAGAGGCACCACAGACCGGCCCAGGAGGTGAGCAGATCTCACGGGGAAGCTGCTGGGACCCAGCTGCCGGTTCCGCCTGAAGTCACCCACCATGCAGTTGGGAATGCCTGGAGCCTGCAGGCAACTCCCAGCACTTATGGCACTGGTCTCCCCATTCCCTGCCCCAAGATGGAGTTGCCCCTGAGACTCCAGTAACTCCTGGTACATGTCCTGAAACACCCCATCTGCCTGGTTCTGCCCTTCCAGATCACAGTGCTCACTCTGAGGCTTCAGCTGGAAACGCTGTTTGTTCAGATTGTCAATGATCCCCAACTGCTGAGCCAAATAACTGTCACAGAATCCATTTGGCTGCTTCAACTTCTTCTCACTGAGGTACTCGATGAGGTTCTCTTCCCCACCCCTAACCAGGGCTTCCATGCATGCAGCTGCCCGAGCTCGTTCTGCAGCGCTGTAGCCAAAGTCAAGGCTGGAGAGGAATGGGTTGTCTTGACAGTATTTGTGAAATAAATTACTATTTAAAGGCAAATTTGAAGATGACAACTGAAAAACATCATTAGAATGACGAGAACTTTTTGGAAATGCAGGTGACTGATTATTCATTTTCAACATAGGACTTGGATTCTGGAAGGGGCCAGAAGCCGTGGGTTTGGTTTGGATGTTCATCCACCCTGGCCTGGCACTAGAGCCTGCTGGGGGGACTGCTGCATTGGGCAACAGTGGGAGTGATTTATAGAATTCAGGATTCTGAAGATCGGCCTTGGAAAATTGCTGCTTTTCCACACCATTATTCCCTGGACAAGCTGCAAAAGATTTTAGTCCATATTCAAATTTTTGCCCAAAATCAGTGCCAAAGGAAGATTCGCTTGCAAATTGTTTTTCTGATACAAGTCCTACAGACTTGGGAAATGTAAAGTCGTGCTGATCTGAAATTGTATCTTCAAATTTTTTCTGAGTTCCTGATTTAACTTGAAATAATTTAGCATAGGGCTCTGCATCCAGAGATGGTGCCTCAGGGGTTCCATTTACTAGCTTTCTATTTTCTTGGACGCTACAACTGGTGCTCTTGTTGGGCTTTGCTTTACCAGCATGAGAATATTCAGTGTATCTGGTATAATCCGTGTTCTCATTGTATCTGTGACACTGTGGAAGGAATGTTTCTGCCCGCTTTGGGTGCACCTGTGCATCTGCTCCTTTGGGACACACCTTCTCCCTTCCATAAGAATAAGCATCAGCTCCTGAGTCTTTGATTGCTTCTGAGTACCCAGCCTGGGCTGCAAAGGTGTTTTTCAGGTAGGGATAGTTCTGATATACAGGAGTTGTCTTCATAGTCTCATTAGCCTGCAAGTTGCAGCCATTGGCACGATCATTCCTGGCAGAGTACAAGCTCTGCTCTTCCAGGTCGACGCCGGCAAAGCCACGGTAACAATCGTCTGCTTTCTGCTGTGCCACCAGGGTGGGACTCTGCAGGAACTGCTTGTCAGCAGCAGGGATGGGCTCACTGCCATAGAAACCCTGCTGGGGCACTGTTCCAACAACTGCCCTCCTGGCTTCTGGCAGCAGGTCATGGTGCTCCATTCTGGGTGTGTTCACTGGCCACACTGACTTCAGGGTGGGAGGGCAACTCCTTGAAAAACAAGAAACACATGGTTAGATCTGTGCTGTTGCTCTTCATTCCCAAACACAAAACAAGGTTTAAGAAACCAATTCTTCCCAAACCATTTCTCTCAAACGACTCCAAGATGTCCGACTTCAACTTCTACCCACTCCTATCACCTTCAGTTTCCCATACCTAGCTTAGAAAGCTGATTCTGCCTTGTCTAAACGCACCACCACAGCTATGGACAGGCCTTCGAGCTGCAAGGGATGTGCACACACCAAATCCTGGTCCGTCAGTCCTGTCCACCACCACCAAAATGCTCCTGGTTCAGCATCAAGTTCAGGCACCCAGATTGCCCTCAGTCTTCCAAAGCCATATCCCAGCACTCCAGAGAAAACACTTCTCTCTCACCTCACTTGTGCCTTCCACTGGCCTGCACTGCTTCCTGCAGGCAAAGCCAGAGGCAGCATCCCAGCACACCTCCTTTCCTTCCACTAACCAGCATGAACTAACACAGGACCATCAATCCCTGACTGCCAAGGAGAACTGTAAACAGACTGAGGAAAGGGGAAATTGTGCCTGGAAGCCATTGCAGGCCAAATCTGGGAGCACTGAACCAGCCCTGCCTGTCCAAGGCAAAGGAATTACTGAATTGCCTTGTGGTATCAAGACTGACTCTGAAGTTTTCCCTCATTTCAGCCACATAACTCAGCACACATACAGCAATTACTGGAACTTTTTGGCAAGACAGAAAGGAAAAGCAGTGACTGGCTTGGGAACCTGAGAGCTGGGCTCCCTGTCTTGTCTCTTAGACCTGGAAAAGGAAAAGACAGAGAGCTCCATAACTATCCTGGGGATGTTGGACCTGCACCCTTCTGTGTCATATTGTTATGACTATGGAATTGTCTCTTCTGGTGCAGGAATATAGGCAAAATAAACCTGACATTTAAATAATACACCAATATTGCTTAGGTAGCACTAACAGCAATAAACATTAATTTTGTATGGAATTTTCCCCTGCCAGTTCAGGCAAATGTGACAGAGTCTGTGCTTTGTGTATTTTTTTCTGTGAATTGACATTATTTAAGAAAGAAACCTAAAATCTGGATATAGTCTTGGTTGAAATAAAAAAACAGGCCGAGGCATATATCCAGGGGATTTATCTGAATACAGCATATCCACAACACTTGTTAAAGTCTTATTTAAAAAATGCCAATTAACAAGTTCTGTAAATACCAGAGAGCCAGAAGCTACCATGCAATCTAAGTGCCTTGAGAAAAGCTTTCAGGTATCCCAAGCAAAATGTTGGAACATCAGGGGAGGGGAAGGAAAGCTCACAGAGGATGAGGCCTGGCCAGCAGCAGATGGAGTCGACTCAGAGCACAGTGAGATCAGAGAGGGGAGTTTCTGTCACCAACCCCTCACTCACCCCTCAGCAAAGCACGGCTGTGGTTTGTCTTGTTCTTCCAAGATGTTTGACACGAGTCCATACAAATCAGTTTCACTGCCATAATCGTTCCTTTCAGGCTGAATCCTGAAAACCAACTGTGTATTAATAAAAACAATTCCTTCATTCAAAGTACTTCCTACGTTAAATTAAACAAAAAAATATAATCCACCTACTCCAACACACACACACACAGTCACTCCCTGTCAAGGATGACTACCTGGGCTTCAGGTTAATCTGAGGAGCAGCAGGCTGCTTGGTGTCATCTGTACATGTAGACCAAGGGGGGTACAAAAGGGAAGGATCCATGGGTGCAGAGTACTCTGATGTTGAAAGGGAAGAACTGTAGGCCTGAGATAACTCCACATTTTCTTCATTCTGCATTTAATGTACAACAAAAGCATTTATTTAATATGAAACACATCAAACAGTCATTTTGTCATTCTACATGGTTGTAACTGAGGAACCAGAGGAACCAGCATATGAGAAACAAGCAAGCCACACACTTGGAATACAACAATTCCAGGCCACGTTAATATCTTTAAGCAGAATTCCCTTCCCTCGCTCTCTGTGGCACGTGGAAGCTGATGGTATTCTCACCTTTCACCCCTCTTTTGAATACATACATGCTCTCAGGTGTATTAAACAAGTGTTGCTTAAGGCTTATGGAAAGCTTTTGTATTTAACATCCTGCTTGGCAATTGTTTAAGAAGGTGTTAGAGCTGCATGTCACAATTTCTTTGTCACTCAGCCTTGTGTTCTGTGTGTCCTGAGCTGACCTTTGCTGGAAACTGAGGGGGCACCCCCCCAGTCACCCACCAGTGATCACCAGAGACCCCCCAAAAAGGCCTAAGCAAGCATAGTAACAAGTATTGGTACTGGACTAGTAAGATACTTTCTTTTGTATCCCACTGGACACCGAAGTCAGGAGATGTTTGCATTTGAATGGAAGAATCCACAAAATGGGCCAAAACCTCAATCACGCTGGACTGGGATTTAAGAACAACCCAACGATTTTTAGAAAACAATGTAAAACTGTGTATCCTTGGGACTGGAATGGGAGGCATCACAAAAAAGTATAGGGAGGAAATGTGAACCACAGTGTGCATCCACAGATCCAGCCTCCTCCAGGACAAGCCAAAAAGGAACATGCCAGGGAATTATTGGAAATAGATTTCTCTCCATTGCCATGGCAGAATGGGTATCAATACTTACTGGTAATAGTGCATACATTTCCTGGGAGCCTGAAGCTTTTCCCTGTCCAACCAACCAGGCTGAGGAGGTAGGTGAGGTACTACTGAAAGATCATTCATAGGCACAGGATACCTATAAGTGTGTCAAGCAAACTGTCCTGGTTCTGGCCAGGACAGGGTTAATTTTTTGCTGGGAAGGGGCATGGCCAGGACCCAGAAGTTATTCTGTACCACCCAACTTCATTGCCTGGGGTAGGGAAAGGGACTCTTTTCCAAGGAGAAGGGGATCCTTCCAGCCAAGAAAAAGGGCTGGAGGGAGATGTCCAGTATTATTGGGAAATTTTTCCATGTGAATCCCTCTCTCATTAGTGTTGTTGCCGTTACCATTCCTTTTCTTCTCTCATTGCTGCTCCCAGTAAATTGTTCTTATCTTAACCCGTGAACTTTGCATTTTGTGCCTCCAACTCTCCTCTCCACTGTGCCACAGCAGGGAGGAGAAGGGGAGAGCAGGGGAGGAGAGGAGTGTGTGGTTTGGAGAGTCTCAGTGGGAAAGAACTGGGAAGTGCCATTCCCAAACCACAACAGCCTTAACTGGCACCTGACAAACACGAAGCACAAAGTGTTATCAACAGATCTGCCCAGTGCGGGCTGGAAAGAAATCTGATCCAAGCATTTCTTGTATCAGGGGAGCACCAGGCTCTGGGGAAGTTGAAAGTACAGTGGACTGTTAAAAACCACACTGAAAGCAGTGGGTGGTGGGACCTTCAAACACTGGGTTCTACAGTTAGTGAAGGCCACTGGTCTGTGAACACCTGAGACTCCACCAGTCGAGCAGGCCCTGCCAATCAAAACCCCCATGCACCATAGAAGGAATAAAGAACAAAAAGAGGTCTGAGATGCTGCCACCAGCACTACTGAGGGTCAGAAGAACACCCAGATCCTGAGATAAGCTCAGTCCTTTTGAAATCTATACAGGGGACCTTATCAGGTAAGTCTCCTACAAACCACATTCTGTGAATATCTGGGCCTAGAACACTGGTGTAATTATGTTATCTTTCTAGGGAAATTTTTATCCTCTATCAAGTACCTTCAATGCCGAAATCTGATTGATCCGGACCGTCCTGTTCCTGACACCCAGGTGGGAGATTGGGTCTAAGATCATGGAACAATGAGCCATCAAAGCAACACTGGAAAGGACCATCCCGGGTTCTTTCCACAACATCCACAGCTGTGAAACTTCAAGGACCAGAGCCATGGAACCACCACTCAGGACTGAAGAAAACTATAGGACCAGGTAAGTGAGAAACCACTTCCTCTGGATCTTTGGGACTAAAAAAATTTAAGAAGTAACTTCATGAGCTGTGCCTGGGAAGAAGGCCTGTCTTACATAGAACTTGAATGCCCTCAAGGGGTAGTAGCAATTTCAACTACAGTAATTATTTTAAACAAACACAATTGCACAGACCAGGATTGCCAAGACAGTGCCAGATGTCAAACTTGCTGTAATGTTGGTATAATTTTACATTGATTAGGATTGTTACTGAGACATGTTTCCCTGAATTGCCTTAATCTCTCTGAATATGAAACTTATATAAGGGCTCCTTTTGTTCTTTCTTGTCCAGTCAAAGCCTGTAACAAGAAATCAATTGTTTAAGGTGTTTAAACCATTTAAACAAAGGCTTCAGGAGGATGGAAGAGAATTTAAATTATTAGTTAATGTTACAACTAGATGGGAATCAAACAACACACACTCTCTAGAATTTCCTTTGATGCACAAGGATATCCTTGCTGAGCAATATATACCGTTGCTGAGCAATAGGAGATAAAGTAGTAGCAGAAGGCCACTGGATACAAGTAAAGGTAAAAGGAAACCCCTGATCATTAATACCTCCCAAAGCACCTCAAATCAGCGAAATCAGCCTGGATGTAATTAAGGAGGTAGGGAAATAACAAATACAATTTAACATTGACTACACTCAAAACTATAGTATATGATATTCATGCTGTTATTGCTCTAGATCTGATCAATAATGGAACCACAATGCATCCAACAGGACACAGAGTATGGGCCCATTATGACAAACCACAGGTGTCAGCACCTGTAGTGCACATGAACAACAGCTGAAGGAAATACAATTGAAAGTCAAGATTTCTGCCTAGATATGGAACAGAACATCTGTAATTTTGAAATTCCACCAGTGATTAATATAAAAATGATACTGAGATATATGGGTAAAAGTTTGGTATGCTTTAGTACTCCTTGTGAAGACACAGAAATAGATAATCAATTAAATAACATTCTAATTTTTGTGTTTGTAAATTTAACCAGATCAGAGGCTGTGATTTTAACTATTCAACCCCAGTAGCTTCCTTTCAACTAATAAAAACCCCCAATATCTTAATTTCAACCATACAACCTACCCCTATGGGGATGAGCCTTATGCTAAGTATAAAAATTGCTACAACGTAAAAATTTGCAAAGGCTGTTAAAAGGAGCTAAAAAGAGTAGCAGAAACACTTTCTTACTATCCATCATGACAGCAAAGAGATCCATCAGGTAATGGAATGAGCAAAGAAAGATGGAGATCACCACAGGTGGGATATTTTATTCAAGGCTGCACAAGCCCAGTGACTGCGTAGGTGGGCAGGAACTGTGGATTGGACAGGCAGGTTATGCAAACTTTGGTGTCTAAATTCCCTCACTTTTCACTCCTTGGTGTGCTTGGTTTGTGGAAAACTTCCCCCTGGCATGCTGCACAGAATAAACAATGTCTCCTTTCTCAACCTGACCCTTGTCTATGCTTACAGAGCTCTTAAAATCGGCAACAATGTTAGCCTAGAACATTTGCTCCTGTTTCTCCTGGTTGATCCCTGACAGGAGTTAGGAATCAGACCCCCTTTCTCTCGGCCATTACAGGGTATTAGGATACTGAAAGAAAACTTACAGCTAATTCTTATCTCGAGTAAAAGCATTATATCCTGATAAAGTGAAAAGGAACAGTTTTTCTTTATCTTAAACTTGTTTGGTTTAAACACAATAGGCCTTCTTAGCTCTTAGTAAGTGAAACAATAAATGTTTTTGCAGGGTTAAATGTTAAAGATCCATGATACACTCCTTTGTGGAACAGAGTAGTCTGACAGAATACCAAGTCCTCCATGGAGGAAGTAGCAAGTCTGGTCTTGAACATACTGGGAATGAATTTGCATTTGAGTCTTTCACCTCAGTGAAAGTTTATGACTATGAAAGGCAAAAATTCCAAGCGAGAGCTGACATATTTAACTGTCCTGGCACCTTCTGCTGATCAGACTAAGAACTGGTTCATGCCAATGCTTGGACTACAAAAACATCGGAGGTAATAGCTAAGGTTCTCCTTACCCACTTTCCAGTTTTCCTAAAAGAGTTGTTTGCTCCTCACTTTAACTACAATTGTTTATGCCAGTAGAAGAACAATTACCAAGAACATTTCACCAGAATAATGGTGAAATACGATTTTAACAAACACCCCCTACAGCTTCATCAGTGACTGCATTAGAAAAGCCACTGTTCCCTGTGATGAAAGTTAGAGTGATGCAGATTTATTACAGTTAAATTAAACGCTGTGATTTATCTTCACCAGTATAAGCAACCACTTTAGAAACACGTTCTGACCATTTTGTTCACAAGCAACCCGAACTCTTAGAAAGCTATAAAAATAATCGATAACCAACTGAACCTGTGATTTGTAGCAGCCATAGAGCGAGGCAGAGCCCGGCAGGGCGGAGCTGAACACGTCCGTGGGCCTCCCGCCCGCTTCTGCACTGCCCCAGCAGCGGCCGCCGCCTCGGAACGCCACGTTGGGCTGCGGGGACAGGGAAAGGACAGGGACATTGTTACAGAACGGCACGGAGGGCTGCAGGGAGAGGGAAGGGACAGGGAAAGGACAGGGAAAGGACAGGGACACGGTTACACACAGAACGGCATGAGGGGCTGTGGGGACAGGGGAAGGACAAGGACATCAGTACACACAGAATGTTGTGAGGGGCTGAAGGGACAGGGGCATCGTTACACACAGCGACACAATTATAAACAGGGCAGACAGTTGTGGATTTTACACCAATGTTAATGTCTTTAAAACTTCTCATTTACTACTGGATTCTGTTTCACCTGAGTTTTCAAGGATTTGGTTCTATATATAGATGTAAAACACTTTCCTACTTACCCTTAAGGAAAAGCTGAACCTACCAAAGCACAAAAAACTCCAAAGATGTTGGGAAGACAGACGAGGTGCAGACCAGGAGGTGGTCTGCACTCTCCCTGTTTCCACCAGCTAAGCTTCCCAACATCAGAACCACCACAGAGGAACACCAACGACAGAAGCAGAAGAATGCTCACAGAATCATGGCATCGTTTGGAAGCAACCTTAAAGCTCATCCAGTTCCAACCCCTGCCATGGGCAGGGAATCCTTCCTCCAACAGCAGTAGTTGAGTTACTCAGCCTTCCACACATGCCTGGATACCGCCTGTCCTTCCAGCACTACTCCCATGACACTGTTTAAGTTACACAAAGGCATGGATGTGCATTTCCAGGTGTCAGGAGCCGGATATTTCCTACAACACACCCTGGGAGCTGTGGTGGAAATGCACTCTGTTCTGTAATGATGAGAGAAACAACTCCAACTGGAGGGACAGCCCTCCAAGTGCCAGAAACCACAGGCCAGCAGGAGCAAGGAATGAGAACAAACAAAAACTCAGGGCTTTTCTTCCAAGGGTGAGGCACACAAGGAAAAGCTAAACTGGCTAGTTAAAAAACTCTTTAGCCAACAAATAGAAAAGTGAAGTTATTAGCATAATATTACCAGAGCAGCTCATTTGGAATGATGAATAAATTCAGAAAAGTCAAAGCTTCCCATGATTAGGGTTCTGAATAAACTCTGCTCTCTAGAAACACATCCTTCCGCAGCTGAGGATGCACCAAGTGATCTCCTTTGTAGCTCACACCACTGTTATGCCCGGGTATTTTTCTGCATTTTTCAGGCACATTTTCCAAATAAGTGAACACACTGAGTTATTGTGGAGCTCGGCTCTATGTCCTGAGCTTATTATGCCATGTTTTCCCCTCAGAGATCACCGTCCACAGGGACACCTGACACTTGCACAATTTCTGATCCCACAGAACAAGGGCAAACCGTAGGGCCAAAGGCAGCCTGAAGACACCCCCAAACCCACACTTCTCCCCTTCTTCCCTAAGCAGGTGTTTTTCGGGACGTTGAAGGGTATTTTCCCCACAGGCCTGAGCTCCATGTCTCACACCTGCTCCCACACGGGAGGGCGCCGGGGCCCGGAGGGGGTAGCGGGGCTCGGACACCGCCGGGGGCAGGCGCGATGATGGNGCGCGCCCCCGCCCATTGGCCAGCGCCCGAGGCTCTCGACCAATCAGCGCCCGCGCCAGCGCCTCGCGCCTCCCCGCGCAACGTGAGCGGCTCTGTTCGCCACGCGGTGACAGCGGCCCGGCGGACAAAGCGCTGCGCCGCGATTGGCCCCGCCCGCCGGCGCGCAGCCAATGGGAAAACAGCTCTCTCGTGCCTGCCGCCAATGAACGGCCGCCGAGGCGCCGCTCGCCCGGAGACAGCGCCCGGAGCCAGCGC
>VZTZ01047224.1:24579-46563 GCA_013400955.1 Drymodes brunneopygia | reverse complement strand
GGCGGGTAAGTGGGGGGGACACGGACCGGCCGCTATCGCCCATCCCCTGCCCCCTCCTCCGCTCCTGCTCCTGCTCCTCCCTGCGCCACCGCGCCTCTGGCAGCTTCTCGCAGCCCCGCTGCCAGCAGGCCGGTCAGCCCTGGGGGTCCCCCGGGAGTGCTGTGAGGCTGTGGTGACCCCCTCAGCCCCAGCGGTGTGGGAGTTCCTGAGGGTCCTGTGAGGCTGGCGAGACCTCCCCCAGGGGTGTGGAGGGCTGGGGGTGACCCCTGTCCCTGTGTTCCTGGGGGGGTTCCGGAGGCTGAGGTGGCCCCTTGGTGATGTGGCATGTGGGACAGGACTGGCATTCCTTCAGGAGCCGGGGCCAGGGTGACCCTTCTCCCTGTGGGGCGGGAGTTTAGGGTTCCCCAGGGGTGCTGTGAGACCCGGGTGGCCCCTGGGCAGTGTGGGGTGTGGGACAGGACTGGGCGTTCCTTCAGGAGCACTGTGAGTCCAGGTGACCCCTCTCCGTGTGGGTGTGAGGCAGGATTTAGGGTTCCCTGAGGGTGCTGTGAGGTTGCAGTGGCCTTGTGGGGTGCAGAGCTGTATTTTGGGGTGTCCTGAGAGTGCTCTGAGGCTGCGGTGACCCCTCGGTGCTGTGGGATGAGCGTCTAGGGCTCCCTCAGGAGTTGGGGTGGCTGTCCCTGTGGTGTGGGGTGGGATTGAGGGGTCCCCTGAGGGTGCAGTGACGCCCAGGGGTGTCTTGGTGCTGCTGTCAGGATTTAGGGTGCCCCGGGGTGCTGTGAGGCTCTGGTGACCCCTCTCCCTGTGGGCTGTGGGGCAGGGACCTTTGGGAGTGCTGTGGCAGGGGTTGATCCCTTGGTGCTCTGGGATGTGGGGCAGAATTTTGGGATTCCCTGAGGGGCCTCAGTGAGACTGGGGTGCCCCTGTCTCTGTGGGGTTTGCAGGAAGATTTTAGGGTTCCCTGAAGTTGCTGTGAGACCCTGTGCTGTGGGATATGGGGAGACTGTCTCCTGTGGGAACCAGCCAGGTGCTGTTTTAGAATGTGGGTCCACCTTCTATTGTGTGGAAATACCTTAATGGTTGTGCAGTGACTTTATTCTGTATTATTAAAAAAAAAATCCCTTATTATTGATAGACCACATCAGCAAGTGGCCAGAAAGGCTTTAAAATGTGAAGGAACAGCCTTGTCTGTGAAATCCCTTCTTGTGGTGCCTGTACATCTCCTCTTTTTCAGGTGTCCAAGTGCTGCAGGATGTGTTTGGATTGCTCTGCTCTTTGCCAGGAGCTCAGTCATGCTTTGCTGGGTATCAGCCTGGGAAAGTCACATTTTTCATTAGTGCTTGCCTCTGGCTGCAATCTTGTCTCTAGGCCAAGTAATTCAGTGGTTGAAATGCTGGGGAATTGGTTTTCCAAGTGCTTTTTTTACATTGTGCTGGGCTGGTGGATGGAGGGCAGCTGGTGCAGTGCTGTGGTGCAGAGCAGGGGTGAGAAATCTGGCCTGGTGACGTGCTGTGCATCACAGGGGCTCCAGTGCCACCCCTGAAACGTGCTGAGTAACTGAGAAACACACGTGTGAGTAGCACACATTTTGTGGTGTGTCCCTGCTCCAGATTCCTGGTCTCACTTTCTTCCTTGCACCATTTTTCTTGATCTCACCCCTTTGCACTAACCCAGGGAAATCTGTGAGCCTTGACTGGCTTTTTTCATCTTTCTGTTGCCCAGAACAGGAGCCCAGTGCTCTGGTCAGTGGTAGGATCATTTTACCCACACTGGCTGTGGTCCTGAGACTCCCTGGGCCTAAACCAAGCTGACTGCAGTGGTTCTGCCTTGCCCCTGCTCCCCTGGGCCCTCCCAGCTATGTCCTCATGGAACACCCTGATGCATGACAGGCTGGGATTGGTGCCTGGGGATGTGGGGAGGAAGGAGAAGCGTCAGCCTCAACTTTATCCTTCTGCATTGAGCTTTTCTGCTACTAAAAACCTGAGAAAATGTGCCTTTTCTTGACCAGCTTGGAAGCCTGGTGGAGGAAAGGGGCATTTATGTGAATTTAAATGAAAGTTTGATGCTTAATTGCCTCCTAATCTGGCAGTTGGATGGGTGATGCTCTCCTTGGGTTACCAGGAAGCTTCTTAGTGTTCAGTCTCCCTCTCCAAGCTGGGTCTGATCCTTCGAATGCTTTCCATGTGAGTTACCAGGGGAGCTGCAGCTCCCTCCAGCTGGCCCGTGGGCCAGCAGCAGTGCTGGGGAGGCTGAGGAGCAGGGGAGCAGGAGCAGCATCCGCTCAGCTGCGACACCGCGGCTGTGTCGGGGTAAATCCGGAACAGTCGGTGGGAGGATGGGGGTGTGTGATACCTCCAGACACAACAGGTGAGGCTGATGCTGGAACACTGCTGCTGCTCTGTTGTCAGTGTTTTTAACAGGTGCTTCAACCTGCAGGATGGGAAGAGGAGCTTCAGTGACTCCTTCTGCCCTGAAAATCTGTTCTGCAATGCTGTTTAGAGCTTAATCGCTTTTCCTGGACTCATGTGATTCCATTTGTGCTCGTACATTCTCACAGGGAGAAATGAATGGCTGTCCTGATGTACGAGAGAGACAAAATATTTAAACTTCTAGTAACATTTTGAATAAATCAGGTGAATGATAAGCCAAATCTGATTAATTGTGTGATGCTGTTTCAGGTGTGTTACTCTGCTCCCCTAATTGCACCGAGTCTCTCCATGGCAAGGAAGAGATGGTGATTAGCAGTGATTGAAGTTTACAGGAAAAACAGTTTATGGTGATTAGAAATAATGGCTGTTTCTGTAATAATTTATTCTCTGTCTCTGCATGGGGATCATTAGGCACGCAGGCAGAGCAGTGAGGCAGCTGCAGGAGAGGGAATGGTGGGGAGCTGCTGTGTCTGTAGCTGGGTTTGGATCCCTTGCACCCCTGGAAGTTCACTGGCACTGTCTCTATCTGATTGATTTGAACCACACCAGGAATTAGTTCCCAAAGGGATCTGGGAAAGGCCAGGTGATTTCTGTGCCTTGTTCCAGTGAGTGTCAAGCTGTGGATGCAGCACAAGCTGCATTTCTGCCTGTGTCTGCACAGGCTGGAGAGCTCCATGGGGCTGGGGTGGGACAGGGAGCAGGTCAGTGCTGCTGGCTCCTCTGGCAGCAGGGCTGCATGCACCCTGTGTGTGCAGGATGCTCATGTGGATGTTGGTGAGGATCCCCCAGCAGAGACACTGCAGTGCTTTTATTTAAGGAATATGAGATTTGTGATAGCTGAACTAATGCAGCAGTTCATGGTTAGAAATAATGGCTGTTTTAGGGGGTGTCGCTGGTGTAACACACCCACTTTTGTTCCTCTGCTGTTTGGGGCTCCTTTGGGGTGGTGTTGCCTTTAGCCCAGTGAGAGCAGACTCTGCCCTGTTGGCTTCTCAGAAGAGATTCCCTTTGTGTTGTGTTGGAAATGGTTTTGGATTCACTCAGGTACTGGATGGTGTCTGACCCTGCAGAGCGGTGCTGTCCCTCCTCTCGAGAGCCTGAGCCTGAGCACAGGGTCCTGCTGGCATCTGGTGACACCAGGTGTCCAATCCAGGGGTGCAGCAGGAGTGGGAAGGTGGTGAAGGATGGGCTGAGCCCCTTGGTGTTCTGTGCTGCCAAAGGCATTGCTGGCCTAACCCTGCTCTCCTGTGCTTCCTGCAGCCATCACACAATCCCAGGCTGGTTTGGGTAGGAAGGGACTTTAAAGACCACCCAGTGCCACCCCTGCCACGGGCAGGGACACCTTCCACTGTCCCAGGTGGCTCCAAGCCCTGTCCAACCTGGCCTTGGATGCTCCCAGGGATCCAGGGGCAGCCACAGCTGCTCTGGGAACTGTGTGCCAGGGCTTCCCCACCCTCACAGGCAACGATTCCTTCCAAACATTTAACCCATATAATATACCTGAAACAGCACTAGACAATTAATAACATTTGGCTTATTATTTGCTTGAATTATTTAAAAATACTTAAAATCTAGACAGAGTGGTTTTAGTTGGATGGTTTAAAGGGACTTTGAAATAATGGGGGCTGGGCTTTATGTTTATGGGTTAAAGCTGTAAGGTGATTTCTGATAACATATGGAACCGGCCTTCAGAGAGGCAGGCGTTGTCAGGCAACTAAAGAAACGTTTGTGAATCAACTTAGTTCCTTCTTGCAGCCTGGTACTGTTCCTGCTATCGTCACTTAGGTTTTTTTTGGTATTTCCTAATGTGTAATATGAAGAAATGGGTTTTTAGCAATGTTTCAGGGAAATGGGAGAAAACCCATTTCTGAATCTCTGTTTCTGTGATCACTTCTGCAACTTCATAACTGTTTTGTGAAATCATCACAAATGAACAGTTGTAGCCTGCTTTCAGGACTTCTGCCCTGTTGAATTATTTAAAACAAAGTCACATAGTTTGTTAAAAACTCTAAAATTATTTAGAATAAAATTCTGACATCCTTGTGAATGCTTGTGGGCATGGGATATCTGGCCCTGTCATCTTTGATTAATTTGTTGTTTGGCTCAGTGTTGCAGAAGCAGCATGTCCTAAGCTTGTGCTTAGAAAGTCACTGCCAAAGGGAGATGTCAGTGCTGCCTCTCCATCTCCAGTTTTGGGGTGCTGGTGTGCCACACCTCTTCTATTATGTGAACCTGCCAGAATAATTAAACTTAGTTAATAATTTTTTTAGTAGGAAAAAGTATTTTGAAAAAGTCAGAGAATCTTTTTGCGGATAATTTAAAGTGTGAATTTCTTAAGTATTACTTTTGAAAAATATTTTTTTCCCCAGAGCACAGCAAGATCTTCTCTTTTCATCTCCTGTTCTGGGTTCTGTGCCTCAGAGCACAGAGGTCATTCAGGAGAAGACCCTGAGGCTCAGGATAAACCCTTGGAAGAAGTTCTGGCATAAAATCACATCTGCTTGAGTCCACAGAAAAGCAGTCCCTAGAAAGTGGTGGCACTTCTGTTTTGCTGAATTACTCACCAGGCAGGACATGGTATCAGTGCAACAAAATCACCATTGACTCCTTTTTTTACATAAACAACTAAAATGTAGATTCCCATGTCATGGAGTGATCTTTCATTGATCCAGGGTTGGTGGACATGTCCAGGTGCCCTCACAAGGGCAGGAGGGGATGAGCTTTAGGGAGAGCTGGTGCAGTGACACCCCTGAGCAGTGGGACAGAGATTTGGGAGCTGCAGTGGCTTTTGGAAGGATGACGTTCAGCCTGGGGTATTCAGGATGCTGTCTCACATCAGAGAGATTCTCTGGCAGAGACCAGAGTTTTGTGATGAAATTCCCATATTCACCATTTCCAGGAGGTTTTTGGACCCCCAAGAATCAGAGAGCTGTGTTGGAGAAGGTCTTTGAACAGAAAAAGCCAAACAAAAAACCCAGTTGCTAAAATTAATGGGAGAGCTTCCGGCGCAGTGCCCTGGAATTGTGTCTGAGCCAGCTGATTGTGCTGCTGCTCATAAACCAGGGCTGGATATTCAGTTCCTCAGGCACTCCTGCCCTGCTGCTCTGCTCCTTCCTGTGCTGGCAGATCCTGCCCTCAGGGAGGTCAAAGGTTTGCAGCATGAAAAGATTTAACACGTTTCTCTGGTCTCCTGGGACGCAATAAAGCAATGACCTTCTATCAAAAAATCTGGAGTAATTGATGCCCTGGAGTTGTGTCATGTGCTTTTTCTGTAAAAAATAGAGCAATACTTGCAAGCTGCTGCATCTTAAACTGCTGGGGACTGGGTGGTGTTTGGTCCAACAGAGTTGTGGGAAGTTCAGTGCCAGGTGCTGCCCTGTGTCAGAGCTGGGGTGGGCTGTAAATCCTCAGGGACAGCAGCATCCTGGGCTTTCACAGGGCAAATTTAAAGGGGGATATTTTTAACATTAACATATATTCACATTGTCCCTGTTGCCATTGGGTAACTTTTCTAAATAAATGGGTTGAAATTTGCATCTGTGAGGTGTCCTCACTGCTCATGTGGCAAAATCTTGTGACCTGCATCCCAGGCCCACAACTTACTCTGGTGGGGTGGTGGTTCATTCCCTTGGCATTTAAAAAGTATATTTAGATGGAACACAACAAGCAACAATTCCCTGTAATTAAATTGTTGATCATCCTGGCTTGAAGAAGGAATGTGAGGCAGCATCCACTCAAAAAATGGATGTGTTAATTAAAATGCACATAGCCTGGGTCATTATTGCTTAATGGGAAGGTGGAGCTGCTGTTCCTGTTGAGCTGTCAGAGAGCAGCTCCCTCGTTCTGTGGCACAGCAGCTGAGGTAGAGCCATATTCCCTAAAATCACTTACTGATCACATTGTGAAGAGCTGGTCTGGAGAAGGACATCTTTGGGCAGAGCTACCTGTGTAATTAGGCTGTGGATGCTCTGCTTGAAGAAGCTCTCCTTTAGCACTCGTGTTTCTCCTGCTCTGTTGGATCAGGCAGACCCTTGGAACTCTTTGTTCTTGGGACTGTAAATTGTCTTTCTTGTGATGTTGGCAAATATTGGCAATAGCAGAGCCAGATTCCCAAAGCTGTGAGCAGCTCCTTAACTGCACCAGGTAAACAACACTGGAGTGACAGAGCTGCCCCTGCAGATCCGAGTTCATTTGAACTTTGCAAACAAAGGGAAGCAGCAGTAAAACCCAGTATCCTTTAATTGTGGGAGAGGCCCTTCTGCCCTGATAAAGGGGCTCTGGAGTGGTAGGATGGGCAGTAATTTCCGGATTCAGGCCCAGGGAGCCCAGGGCTGCTCTCAGAGAGAGAAACTGGGGAATGTGTTGAGTGTTTGATAAAGAGTGCCCAGTGAAGAGTGCCCGGTGTCTCCTCCTGCCCATCTGTGCTCTCCTGCCAGGCGAGGGTGTTACCACTGCCACGGGCAGACAACGCAGAGAAAACAATTCCCGTTTTCATTTCCAGCCCTGGGTGATGCAGGAGCTGCTGATGGGAGCTCTTCCCTCTCTCCTCTGAGCTGTTTGGGTTTCTGCGGTGCAGGGGTGGCTGTGGCACAGCACGATCAGGGGAGGTGATTCACAGCGTAGGAGTGGCCCGGGGCATGGGAAGGAGGGATCCATCTCATCCAGGC
Organism: Drymodes brunneopygia; assembly: GCA_013400955.1. Lineage (NCBI taxonomy): Eukaryota > Metazoa > Chordata > Aves > Passeriformes > Petroicidae > Drymodes > Drymodes brunneopygia. The sequence continues at coordinate 39,467 of VZTZ01047224.1, read as the reverse complement.
TTCTCTGGATGCTGTGCTGAGGCTGCCTTGGTGGTGGCTCACTCAGTGTTCCCTGGCTTTGTCAAAAAGATGAGTATTAATTTTGAGATTTTAGCTTCCCAATATGTTCCTCTTTATTAGAAGGAAATTGGTATTTCTGAGTTTGTTATCGAGGGAGAATGCAGCTCTTTCCTGAAGAGAATAAAAGCTTCCAGCAAACAAACAGAGGTCGCATGGAGCATGTGGAATGGCCTGAGCGGGGAGTCAGGGCTGTGTGTTCCAGGGACAGCAGTTTATCCTGCCAGCACAGCCACTGCAGATCTGGAAAGGCCTGTCTGGCCAGGCCTGCTGGTCCAAAAAGTTCCTTGTAGGTTGATCTTTTCTTGTGGCTGCAGAAATATGGAAACTTCATTCAATATTTTTTTGACATGTCCAGAAAAATCCTCTACAAGCTACTAAACTTCCTTAGATAATTTCTTAAATTATTTAGAGCCACGGCATTTAGGACAACTTATGTTCCTGAGTCTGGTCCCTGATGGAGACAGCAAGTTGTCATTCCTTTTGTGAATATTACTGAATTGTTCTTTAGAGGAGCCTTGGTTTTGTCTTTACTGTTTCCCCCTGTCCCAGAGCCAGCTTCCCCTCTAGGTCAGGCATCCATTCTTACCTGCCATCCCAGAGCTCTGCTGGTATTTTATGCTCATTTTTTCTGAATTTCAGTGTCGAGTTGTTGCTCAGCTCTGTGATGGGTGTATGGATGTAGAGAGCAGGCACAGTCCTTGGGCTTCCCTGTGCTGGGAGCTTGAGTGGTGCTGAGGCAGCTCTGCAGCTCATCCTCCTGCTGGAGCTGCTGGCTGTCACCTGTGTGCAGCCAGAGGTTTAATGTCCATCTCATGTCCTGGTGTCCCTTGGGTCTGGAGATAAAGGCAGTGCTTTATGCGTGTGTTTCCTGTCAGGAGCACACTCCTGGATAATATGTAGGATCTATGATTCATCATCTCAGTTCCCTGTTTATCTTCAGAGCTCCTTTGACATCATAATTCTTCCTGTCAGCATTCAATTTTCATTTTATTTGCAGGCTCGTAGTGGGGAAGGAGTGTTTGCCTTGAAGCCAGCCACGCAGCCTGCAGAGGCTCCTCTGCTCGGGCTCTGGGGCTGTGGGCTGAACTGCTGCCCAGGAATCACACCTGCACAGGTTCTCTGCCCTCTTTGGGTGATGGGGCTCTGGGCTTGGAGAGAATTTGGTGCCCAGCAGCTGTTCCAGGAAAGCTTGGGTGCTTCCTGGAGCAGGGATGCCCATGTCAGTGCAGCTGGCAGTGGGCTCTGCTGGGGAAATGGAAATGACTGGTGCCAGAGTTGTCACGTTTCCTAACACTCTGTGCCAGGAATTCCATCTCTGTGCACCTGCATGTACATGGGATGTGTATCTGTGTCTCTTTTACACAAGGGAGAGTTTTAAACATACAGTACTTGAATGATATTTGTCCAGTACAAACCATGTGAAAACAGGGCACAGAACAAAACCTGCCTTGGCTTTAGAGGCTGTTTCATAACCTCTTGCTCAGCATTAGGAATTGAAATGAGTTCCAATGTCCTGGGTGAGGAGCATCTCTGCCTTAGGACTTAATGTTTCTGCTCTTCTCAGTACCAGCTGACAGCAGTGCACCTCAGTCATTACCACCAGCTTATCTCTGCAGGGAGAAACATATTTTTCCTTGGCTTCCTCTACCATCAGCCTTAATGATTCACAAGAGATGAATTGACAAAACACAAAAGGTGTTTTATGTATGTGTGAAAATATCCAAATAGCAGCACCACTTCCTGAGCTTTGGCAGGGGTTTGGACTGGATGATCTCCAGAGGGCCCTTCCAAGCCCAACTATTCTGTGATTTTGTGAACAAGTGAGTTTCTTACTTTCTGTGGAGGAAAACGAGTCCTTGCAGCTTTGGAAAAAAAATCTCTGAAAGATCAGATGTTATGGTGATTGTTTCTATTATGTAGCTGTTTGTTCTTCAGGGCAATATTTCTTTGTAAAAATAAAATATGCCAGCATCATTAAACCTCCTGGGTTTTGAGGCAACATTACTGCTTCGTCATAAACCCAGAGGTGGGGTCCTTCACTTTTGTCTCTCAGAGTGAGATTTATCAGTGCATCATATGGTCTTGTTTTTCTCTAGGCAAACAGGAGGAATGATGGAGCAAGTATCTGCACAGACCTGGGTTTGAGAGCAGGTGCTGCCTGGCTGATGCTGGATGATGGATGCTGTAGCTGGGAATGCTTCAGCAGCGTGCAGTCACCTCCTTGCTGTCCTTGGAGTCTCCTCTTTGCATCAACCAGAGCAGTACCTGGAGGCAGGGAAGATTCTTTTGCCTAATTTAACCCAAATTTGCCTTCTTTAAGCCAAATTTATCTATGTTGTGAACGTGGGTGTAACAGCAACCTGTGAGGGTGTGTGGGTCACCCCCAGCCTGGCAGTGCTGGAAGGTGACTGCAGCAGGTGGCATCTGCTGTCACCTGCAGGACCTGCTCTCTGGTTTGTTGGAGCTGTGTCTTGCCTGGGTGCCAGCAGGAACCTGCCAGTTTGCTTAAAATCAGTTTGTGTAAATTTACTTTGAGATTCCTAGGAATACTCACAAGGATTTTCCTGTCCCTATATCCTGATGTGGTGTGTTAGTGCTGGCAGTGGGTGTGGGATGGCAGAGGGGGACAGATTTTGGAGTCTTTGTGCTGCTGTCCTGGGAGGCTGGAACTCAAAATGCAAGAGCTTAAAGTGTTCCTGACAGTAACACCACTGGCATATGGCAGCCATGTGTTCCAGCCCTGGACTGCTGCACTGATGCCAGGAGCAGCCTGTGCCCGTGTCCTGGCTGGGACAGCTCAGCTGCTGGACAGACACAAGGATCCATCCATCCCTGGAAGCAGCAGCTCTGGGATATGAGCTCTGCTGGCAGGGCAGCTAAGAAGAAGCCCCTGCAGCTCCCCACAGCAGCGTGTTCCTCCTTCCTGCCTGGGTGATTTCCAGTTTAATTGTCACCTCTTCCATGACCAGATTTCCTCAAGTTGTCCCTTAAACCCTTGTGGAACTCCATGCCTGGGGATGCCATCCCTTTCTTGCAGCTGCGTGATGTTAAAACCTTTTCAGAACATAGATAATGTTCTGAAGATCTGCAAAACCTTGGAGCTTGAGGAGGGTGTGTGGTGGAGGGCTGGGAGCAGAGATGCTGCCTGAAATGTTGGTCATTGTCAGGGAGAAATGGGCTCCTGCCAGGCGCCCTGGGAGGAGGATGAGCCGGGCTCTGGGATGGCTGGCACAGCTGCTGCTGCTTCACACGTCAGACACCCGAGGGTGTTTTGCCATCATCTCTCCTGTGCTGCAGGGCTTGCTCAGGGAGCAGTTGTTGCTGGGTTTGGGATGCATTCCCTGCTATCCTGCATTCCCTAAAGCACAGTGCTCCCGGTGCAGATGGGAGCGGCAGCTCGGCCGGGCGCTCGCTGTGTGTAGGAAGCAGTTTGTCACCGAGGATTAAAAATGCAGTTGAGGACTCGTGCTCTAAAAGGGTTTAATCCAGGAACTCTGTGTCCACTTTTCTCCAGAAATATCCCCTGTAATGCGTTTTATCAGGGCATGTCCTTCTCTAAACCGTGCCCTGCAGATGGGAGGAGAAGTGATAAAATGGTGAATGTTTGCTCTGAAGTGCCCCAGGCCAAGGGGCCTCAGCAGACAGGTTGTGTATCTCATAAATCCACTGATGTCATATATTTTATTACAAGAGCCTGTGAGTCTTTTAATACACTCAGCATTCAGGTAGATAAATCTGCCTCAGTTCTGAAAGTGGAATTTTTTTTGGTTGTCACATATGTCAAGGGCAATTGAGCATTATTCGGTAGAAGTAATGAGTTGGTCCTTTTCTAAATAGCACATACTTGACACAAATCACATTGTGCCATAAAAGCTGATCTGAACTTTAGAGCAGGCTGGCTGCAGGCTGCAATGGGGGGGAATTTCTCTGATTCTTGTCCCAGAGGGGCTGGGGGAAGAAGGCTGAGCAGGACAGTAACTCCTGGGAGATGATTTAGATGTGTGTTTTGGGATCAGTGCGTTTCCTGTGCTTGCTGCTGGGATTTAAGGGTATTTTAAGAGAAAATCCATCCTGAATTGCTTTTTAGCAATAGGTTGACACTGTCAAAGAGTTTCTGTTGCGCTGCCTGCAGATTTGTACCTGACAGAGGTAGCTGTACTTTGATTCTGAAAATGACACCTTGGGGGGCAAGTTTAGCTTTTCCCCAAATGGAATTTCTTCAGTCTGTAGCTAATGATAGAAACATCTTGCCTTTTCCATCCCTTTCTCCACTTCTTGGGGGCATTTTGATCCCAAGTTTCATTGTTCAGCCATTGCTTTGTGGTATAATTCTGCAGGAGCAGTGGGGTCAGGGTGTAGGATGGGGCTGAGGTCCCTCTGCTGTGCTCCCCCATGCTCCATCCTGCCTCATGATGGGGTTGGGCAGCCTGGGCTGGCAGTGCTGCTATTTTGGTTTTTAATTGCTGATTGATGAGTAACAATAGAAGGGACAAAAATGAACAGATACTCTTGAAATGGGATTGGTCCTCTGACATTAGAAAATAAAAAGAGGGGGAGGACTCCCCCACAAAATTTGTTGCAGTAATTTTTTCGTAGTGATAGGCTGGAATTAACCATTTTACCTAATTTTCTTCTCTGTGCTACAGATCTGGGATGTTTCCTATAGAACAGCAAATATTCACATATGATATTTCTTTTGAGAAGTGATACAAAGGGATTGTGGGGTTGGATAGCAGCTGGCTGAGCTGTGGGCTCTCAGTGCTGCCCTGGGCTGCACTGCATGAAGGGTTATGTGCAGAATGGATATTCTGCAATTTCAGTTTTCTGAGTTGTATTCAGAGGAGAGGGAAGGTCACATCTTTATCCCACCCTTTCTCCCCACATGGTCTCTGACCCAGCCCAGCGCTATGAGACAGAGCTGCAGGGGAGCTGCTCTGGCTCCAGGCTGCTTTCCCTTAGCAGCTTTCAGAATATCCCAGTGTCCTGTCCCTGGGCAAGAAACGCCTTCCAGGGAATGCAGGGAAGCTTCATGAGTGTCAGGATTCACTTGCAAGTTAACAGTGTTTGCCTTGCAGGCTTTCTCCCAGGTAATTTAAAAGTTTTTGTGTAGGTAGGCTGGAAAATACAAAGTACATGGTAGTCCCAAAATGCAGGACTTTGGGATACAAGTACTTGTGACATGTGGAGGTGTTTGGAGGAACCTGGAAGAAGAGCTTGTTGATACCAGTGGGCTCTCAGAGTGTGCCAGGACTCACAAGACCTGTTTTGTGCTTTGTGGTTTTGCAGAAGTCTTGAGGCTTGGCTTGGTAAAGGAAAAACAGAATTTTATTTGACTTTTTGCCCCCTCTCTCTTGCAGCCTATGCAAGCAGCGAGGTGTCCCACTGATGAGCTGTCCTTGACCAACTGTGCTGTGGTGAACGAGAAGGACTTCCAGTCTGGCCAGTAAGTGTGCACTGTTGCTCTTTCAGCTGTGACCTGAAGAGGAATTGTTTTCAAAATTTGGATGGAGAGGGAATGACATTTCAGGTTTGGAAAAGTGACCACAGCGGTTTGATTAACAAAGCTTTTGTGTCTTTAGAGATCAGAACTTTAAATGTGGCTCCTTCTGGAAATGGGAGATGCTGGAAGAAGGGTGACTGCTTCTCTGAAGCATTTCTTTCTTGGGAACTGCATCTGCTTAACTAACAGAATCATTATTGTAATGAAGGACTTTTTGTGATCTTTTTTGTTTGTTTTGGTTTTGCTGTTGTTCCTGTTACATAGTGAGAACATTTGAACTATTTCAAAAACGTTTTTATCATTTTATTGTGTTACTCAGGGCATCTTCTCACTTTCACATCATATGGGAGTGCTGAGCAGAGCCAGGAGAACTCTCTCTTGTTCTCAGGGTTTTCATGCACAAGAACAAAAGGGAGAAGCAGCCACAGAGTGGGCACAACAAGTTGGATTCTTTAATTGCAGTTCTGGGGTGGCTGATGGAACCTGACTCTGGGGTTTACTTCTGTTAGGTGGAAAACACATGAATTTTTCAGCTCAGCCCACACAGAAGGGTTTTGTATTACAAGAAGCCAATTCACATCCTCAGATTCCTTGCTTTGCTGCAGCTTTAGGGAAGCTCTGACAGATTTTAGTATGTAGGTTGCAGACAGAAATCATTAATTTCAGATGAAAGGGAATATCACATGCAGCACAAGGCAGAAGGGCTTGGGTTTGAAAAACAGGAAAAAATGTTAAAGGAGATACTGAATGATATGCCCAGGCCTTAGATAAAATACCTGGCCCAGGTATTTTATCTGCTAAGGGTGGAGAGCACAGTGGTGCTGAACTGCAGGGATGTGTTTAGGATTTGCCTCTCTGTGCTGGCAGTCAGCTCTGCTGCCCAGGGACCTGTCCTGGCCCTGGAGTGGTGAACTGAACTGTGATTTCATGAGCCCAACCTGAGTATAAAATTCCAAAACCAAACAAAACCACCCTGCAAACAAGCAGAACTTTTAGAGTCAGAAACAAGCAAAAGTGTCCTGGTCTTTTCAAAGCATGATTTTCCCCAGGTAGATTTTTTTTTCCAAAGTAATTGAGTTACAAAAATACCTGAACTGAGCATTATACCTCATGCATTATAAAAACTTTAATTTCCTCCAATATGGATGTCCTGGAGGGACCCAGCTGCCAGACCTGCAGCCGGCTGTGTTCCTTTTGCTTCCAGAACCCTCTCTGCTGGCATTTGTGGCAGCTTGCAGGAAGCAGTGCCCCGGGATGTGCTGGCTAAGCAAGCTGGATGTGGTTCTGCCTGTTCCCGTTCCCCTGGGAGCTGTTTATTTCTAGCAGCCGGTGCTCACACACACCAGCAGCGTGTGTTTGGTTGCAGCAGATGCTGTGCAGTGTCTGATGGAGCACGGGCAGCTCCCAGTGCTGGGGCTGGTGCTGCATTGCAGATCCTGGAGCCAGCCCTGGCTGCAGCTCTGCCGGCAGCGCCCCTGGCACAGCTCCATCCCCACGGCTGCTACAGGGGGGCTGTGGGTGACACCTGCACAGAGGGCTCTGCTCTCACACTGCCCTTTGCTGCTGGGGGTGTAGAGCTGGAGTTTGCCCTTGGATGGAGGAGATGATTTAACCCCAGGGTGCTGCTGATCTTCCCACGCTTGGCTTCCTGCACCCCGTGAGCTGGGCAGGGCTGAGTCAGGGCTCGGTGCTGCAGGAGTTCACACGAGGCCACGCACTGCATGGTCCCAGTGTGTTGGGGAGTGGCACCATCTTGAGTCCTGTGTCCTGCTTCTACCTTGAGGACTCCTGGTGCAGTCTGGGGAGAGAAACCAGTTCTGAACACTGCCAGGCTGTGAGGGGGCAGCAGTCAGGGCAGGCTGTCTCAGTGGCAGGTTCTTGTTCATGTTAAGAACTGGTTTTTCTTCCCGTTCACACGTTAAGCCCATCCCTCCTAGGCCAGTTCAGTTTCTGAGGAGCCCTTGCTGAATGGTTACTGTGGGTCTCCAAACATGCACTGCATGGGATGAGATCCCTGCTGGCACTTCCACACGGGTACCTGAGTCATCCCCTCCCTCACAGGAGCCCTGCTCGTGCCTCAGCAACAGAAAAACTGCTGCACTCACAGGTTAATTCATGTCTGGTGGAGATTCTCTTGATTTGCTCAGCCTGGCCAGCAAACCTACCAGCAATTTCCTGGGCCCAGTTTCCTGAAGCCCTTCCTAAGAGCTGGCATCACATGCATTGGATCTGACAGTTCCAGGCGAGGATTTACACATGGAATAGAGCAGCAATTCCTCCTGGGAGAGCTCTGGGAGCTGTCTGGCCCTGGTGATTCGTTGTTCCTTTTGTTCGTGTGGAAGCAGAAGCTCTTAATGAGGTTGAGATTTCCCCCATGTGTCTCCATGAGCTCTCTGAGCTCCTTCCTGGTGAACATCAGTGTAGGAAAATGCATTTAGTTTTTCTGCTATTGCCTTATTTTGAGCATTTGTAATACTTAGGTTGCTTACAGCCTGTTGGAAGCAACCTGCTCCTGCTGTCTTTGAGAAGAAGCATGATTGTTCCTGTGCCTTATATGCAGATTTTTCTCACAGAACCTGTCAGGATTTGACCTTTCCTAGTATTTTCTTTCAGAAAGCTGATTTTTTTTTTCATTTTTCCTCTTTGTTTTTTCTTCCTGGCATCTCTTTGTCTATTGTCAAGCTCTGCTGTTTTTCTGCTTTGCTGGAGATGTTTTTGGTGAATGGAATGCTCCAGCACAGTAATTAGTATCAAGTCTTTGTGGATACTCCTTCCCAATATTTTTACCAGGTGCTGTAATTTTCTTGCATTTTGGGTTTTTGAAGTGAAGTCCAGCTGTGGTGGAGTTTGTTCCTTCCTGCAGAGATGCTGAATCTCTGTATGTTGAAGTCACTGTTGTGTGCACTGCTCAGGGCCCACTTTGGGCTTTAAGAAGCTTTGATTTTGGGTGTTTCCTGTGTCATGAGCTGCTTCCAGTCAGGTGTTAGTTGTCATCAAGTGCATTTTTGGTGAAGTATTCCAGAGTTGTAGCTGGAACTTGTGTGTTGCCTCTGGGTGTGTTTCTCTCACACTCTGCAGTGTCACACCTTCCTTCCCAGTTGGTGATGTGTCTATACTAATTTGGGTTACTCAGGGTGGTACTGTGCTGGAAAAGTCCTGCTTTCAGTCCTGGCCTCCTGGACAGTTCTCTGCTTTCTGCACTGCTCAGTTTAAAGTGAGCTGTCCTTGGAGCCCTGTTCCATCCAGGGAGGATCACTGCCTGTCATTGCTGCTGGGCTCTCCCTAATTGTGGAATCATGAAATGGTTTGGGCTGCAAGGGGACCTTAAAGACCACCCAGTGCCACCCCTGCCATGGGCAGGGACACCTTCCACTGTCCCAGGTTGCTCCAAGCCCTGTCCAACCTGGCCTTGGACACTGCCAGGGGTGGGGCAGCCACAGCTTCTCTGGGCACCCTGTGCCAATGCAGCCTGTTCCTAATGCAGCCCGAGGGGATCTTCCCTACATTTGCTGCAGGGTTGTGTTGCTGGCTCCTGTTGAGCTCCTTGTCTGCCTGGATCCCAGGGCTTCATGGCCCCCAGTTGGCCCCCAGCCTGCACAGGTGCATGGGATTGTTCCCCCCAGGTGGAGGACTTTGTATTTTCCCTTATTGAGCTTGATGGGATCTGTCAAGGTCCCTCTGAGCAGCAGCACACCCAGGTGTGTCCCCTGTGGGCTGGCTGAGGAGCTCTGTGCCTGCAGCTGCTCAGGAATGAAGGGGTTAAATAGTTTTGGNTGGGCTCTCCCTAATTGTGGAATCATGGGATGGTTTGGGCTGCAAGGGGACCTTAAAGACCACCCAGTGCCACCCCTGCCATGGGCAGGGACACCTTCCACTATCCCAGGTTGCTCCAAGCCCTGTCCAGCCTGGCCTTGGACACTTCCAAGGGTGGGGCAGCCACAGCTTCTCTGGGCACCCTGTGCCAGTGCAGCCTGTTCCTAATGCAGCCCGAGGGGATCTTCCCTACATTTGCTGCAGGGTTGTGTTGCTGGCTCCTGTTGAGCTCCTTGTCTGCCTGGATCCCAGGGCTTCATGGCCCCCAGTTGGCCCCCAGCCTGCACAGGTGCATGGGATTGTTCCCCTCAGGTGGAGGACTTGGCATTTTCCCTTATTGAGCTTAATGGGGTCTGTCCAGGTCCCTCTGAGCAGCAGCACACCCAGGTGTGTCCCCTGTGGGCTGGCTGAGGAGCTCTGTGCCTGCAGCTGCTCAGGAATGAAGGGGTTAAATAGTTTTGGCCCCATGTGGACTCCTGGGGTGGGCACAGGCCAGTGACCTGCAGTGGGATTTGCACATCCCAATGACCTCCTGCAGTGGGATTTGCCCATCCCAGTGACCCACAGTGGGATTTGATGCTGTTGGCCACAGCCCCAAGTGCAGCAGTTGAGCCTCCAGCCCCTCTCCCTGCCCAGTCTGTGTCACAGCAGTGTCTGAGGGTGGTTGTGCCAGGCAGTGTGCAAAGTTTGCTAATGTTGGGATAAATCCAGCTCTCCCTTCAGCCCCAGAGCTCACCATTTCATTGGAGAAAGCTGTTGTACTGGTCAGGACAGATTTTCCTTTGTAAATTCACACTGACTGCTCCTAAATCCGTGCTCAGGGTGACTCCCAGTCACTTCCTTGTGCTTTAATATGTTTGGCTTCCTGGATTAGTTGCTCCATCCCTTCCCTAGGGAGTGAGGTGAGGCTGACCAGCCTATAATTCCTTGGATCCTCCTTCTTGAAGGCAGGAGTGACATCTGCTGTCTTCCAATCTCCATAAACCTTCCCTGGCTGCCGTGGAGCACCAATAAATGTCTTGTTCTCCCCTGTAACATTTGTATGGAACTTCACCACCTATACCAGGTTCCTGGATTGATGCCTGAGGGCAGGAGCAGGAGGCAAGGGAAGGGTGTCCTGGCAGCTGATGGGTGATTTTGGGTCAGAACCAGTGAGGACTCAGCTCAGTGTCTGCCTGAGCTGGGAGCTCTGTTGTCACTTTGGTGTGTTGGAAATGATTTTGACCCTGCCAGGCCACCAAGTGCCAGCAGTGCCTGGGAGGGGTTTGCAGGTGACAACTGGCCACAGGTCCTGGTTTGGTCTGCCGTAGCTCCTGGTTTGGGCTGCTGTGGCTCCTGGTTTGGGCTGTGGCTCCTGGTTTGGGCTGCTGTGGCTCCTGGTTTGGGCTGCATTTCCTCTTGTCTCCAAGGACCATCTGTTCCTCCCTGCCTGTGGCTGGAGCTGTTCTGCACACAGGATGGAGCCAGTGCAGATCCCCACTTGGATGGTGCTGGCTTGGCTGGGGCTGTGCAAGTGAAAGCACAGGGAGCATATGTGCATGGAAAACATGGCCTGCAGGGAGGGAGGAGGGCCAGGAGTGTGGGCCTTGGCTGCCAGCACAGCTCCTCCTGCCCTTCCTGACCATGGGGTAAAACCCCGTGGAGCTGGTGCCCTGTGTACCCCAGCTGTGCTCACAGTGCCAGCAGCTGTGAGAGGAGGCTGAGGTGAACCCCAGCTCCACCATTCCCCTGCTGCCAGAGCACACAAATCCCAGCCTCCTCTGGTTTTGCTTTCTCATGCCAGCAAGCTGTCTGCCTATCACATGATAAGAGCTATCAGGCATAGTCTGAGGAGTGCTAGGAGCAGCTTTTGAGTATCTTTGTTGCTGACAGCCTCAATTCTGAGTGTGACAGACAGGCACATGCCATGGCTGCTGCTGTGTCTGCTCCTGACTGCTGGTACTGCTCTGGTTTTGGAACTGTTCTCTGATGGAATCATGGAGGAAAAGGCCTCCCAGACCACTGAGTCTGATCTGTGCCCAGTCCCCACCTTGTCCCCAGCCCAGAGCATGGAGTGCCACGTCCAGGTGTTCTTGGACACCTCCAGGGATGGGGATTCCCTGGGCAGCCCCTTCCATGATGTTCTTTCTGATGTTCAGTCCAAATCTCCCCTGGCACAGCTCGGGGCCATTTCCTCTCATCCTGTCCCTGTTCCCTGGGAGCAGAGGCCAACCCCTGCCCCACCCTGGCTGCCCCCTCCTGTCAGGGAGTTGTGGAGAGTGAGAAGGTCCAGGCTGAGCCCCTTTCCAGCTCCCTCAGCCACTCGTGGTGCTCCAGACCCTTCCCCAGCTCCATTCCCTGCCCTGGACATGCTCCAGCCCCTCAGTGTCTTCCTTGCAGTGAGGAGCCAGAACTGACCTGAGTGCCCGAGGTGTGGCCTCACCAGTGCTGGGCACAGGGCACAGTCCCTGCCCTGGGCCTGCTGGCCTCACTATTCTGATACAGGCCAGCTGCCCTTGGCCTTTTTGCCCACCTGGGCACACATCAGCTCCTGTTCAGCACCCCAGGTCCTTTCCCAAAGGGCCACTTTCCAACACTGATGCTGTTTTTCCAGCTACTCAGATTCTGAGTTCAAGATCAGTTGGTCACTTGTGCCAGGAGGAGCAGCCCCAGGGCCTGTGGGATTTTACTTTTTGTACAGAAATTCCTCCCATTTTTTTCTAATATCAAACCTCTAAACAATACACTCAGATCCCTGTATGGGCTTTGCATCCACTTCTTGTTGGCATCACAGCTGGGGATAGTGCTTGTAGGGGGGTAAAATATTGATGCTTGGTGTTAATGCTTGAGATCTGAAACTGGTGTTGGTTTTCAGCTGTGGCAGCCTCGGTGTTTGTAGTGGTGGTTTGGTTCTCTGTCATTTGTACAGTGCAATCCTGAGGTAAAGGGCTACTGGGGGGGATGTCAATAGTAATTTTTGGTGCAAAGTCTTGCAGTTGGGCTTGGAGATGACATTGTACCAGTGAGGGGGATGGGCTCTGTCACCCTGCTGCGTGTCTGCCTCGGGCTGTGGCTCCAATGCTTCTGGTTTTCCTGTGTGGCCCCAGAGATAAGCTGGGTGTTTTTTCCCCACAGCTCTGTGAGAAATGCAAAGCTCTCCTGGTGCACATCAAACTAAAATTCTGATCTCTTTTCCAGACATGTTGTGGTGAAGACCTCTCCCAACCACAAATACATCTTCACGCTGAGAACCCACCCCTCGGTCGTCCCTGGCAGCATCGCCTTCAGCTTGCCCCAGGTATGGGATGCTTGGGCTTTCTGCTCTGCTAGAGAATAAGCAAAATCTCTTTTGGGGTCAGGATTGTAGATAAGTTCTCTAATTGGAGTAAACATATTCTGCAACTTTGATTTCTGCCAGCAAAAGTTCAAGGAGACTTTTACTACAACTGAAGTGACTGTGCTTATATTGCTTTGATATATTTTTAGTGCATGGTGGGATAAAGATACTGGAAAAGGTGTAATTTAACCTTTTAAAAATCCATCAGAAATAAACTATTTGAAAAAGAAAAGCCTAAGCAATATCTGCCCTTCCTTGGGAATCTTCATTGTTCCCCATTTTCCCTTGACTTTGCAGTGTTGCTTTGCTGTGTTTTTCATTTTTAAGACCTGCCAGAAGTTTTATTGACTACATTCAGTCATTGTTAGTATTTTTAGATGAAAAGAGCTTAAAAAAACCCCAAAACCCCTTTGTCTACTCTTTCTTAATTAAGTCATCATCAGATGTTAAATGATGGTTAGAATAAATAAAGAATTTAATTAAATCTAAATGGAAGAATGAAGCTTGTAGCTTTTAACTGCTCACCCTTCCATGAACCTGCAGCAATCCTGGTCTCTGATTCAGTGCTTTCAGATCTCCGTGCCAGTACCTGCTGCAAGGCTCAATCTCTGTGCTGCAAACACAGGAGTTGTTTTTCCTCAGCACATCTTGGCACAAGTCTCCAGATGACATTTTACCTTTTGATGTGCTGCTGTCTGCCCAGATCAGTGGGTGGGGGATGTTGTGTTCACCAGTGTCTGGCTGTGGTTTGTGGTGCCCAAAGTGCCCAGCAGTGACCAGCAGGAGATGTTTGTGTTGTTAAAGTCAGTGCACTCAGGTCTGGGGTTGATTTTTGTGTGTTGCAGTTGTTGTGGAGCCAGGAGAGCCCCTCAGCCAAGGAGCTGTGTAGGGGGTGCTGCTGCTGCTGGGAGGTGAATGCTTGATTTATAGGATTATAGAGCTGTTTGGGTTGGGAGGGGCCTTTAAAGGCTGTAAGAACAGGGACATTTCCCACTACAGCAGTTTGTTCACTGCCCTTGTCCAGTATGACCTTGAGTATTCCCTAGAATGAGGCATCTCCCACCTCTCTGGGCAACCTGGGCCAGGGTTTTACCATTTGCACCTTATGAAGTGTCTGAATTCACTCTCTTTTAGTTTTAACTTCCCCTTTTTCTGTTGCTGCAGTCCCTACTAAGGAGTCTGTCCCCAGATTTAAGCCTGCTTTAAGTATTGAAAGGCCCAAATAAGGTCCCCCCAAAGCCTTCTCCAGGATGAACAGCCCCCATTCCCTCAGCCTGTCTCCACAGCAGAGCTGTTCAGCCCTCTGAGCATTGGGGCATTCCTGATGCTGGCTTTGATTTCCCAGTATTTCCCAGGAGAGTTGCAGTCAGTCTCACACCAGCTCTGAGGCACTGTTCATGTTCAGGGGTGTCTGCTCTCTGAGGCCTCCAGGACATCTGTTTGTTGTACATTCACTGTTCATGTGGAGTTCTTGACCACCTTTACTCTGTGGTAATCTTGACTCTTAACTCTTAACATCAAAAACTATGACAAATTCTGTATCCTGAGAGCCTAAAATATGAATTGCTGCACAGTGATGACAAACCTTTAGCAGAAACCAGCCAAGTGAGCATGGGGGTTGAGCTGGATCCCTTGCCACAGGGAAGATCCTGACAAATCTCCCCCCAGAGGGTGCTGGGCACTGCCCAGGCTCCCCAGGGAATGGTCCTGAGGCTGCCAGAGCTCCAGGAGTGTTTGGACAGCACTGCCAGGGATGCCCAGGCTGGGATTGTTGGGGTGTCTGTGCAGGGCTGGGGTGGGACTTGCGTGATCCTTGGGGGTCCCTTCCAGCTGAGGATGTTCTGTGGGTATTGGAGAGGGTGTAAAGGGTGAAATGCTCACTTGTAAGCAAAGTCATTGTGTTCCTTCTCCAGACAAAAAGGCAAATACAAATGGCATAAACTGCAGCTTTTCAAATGTGAGCTCCCCAGAGCTGTAACAACATCTACACGTGCCTGGGGCTGGTGCCTCTGTTTGATCTGAGGGACCATGAACGTGGCATAGCCCATGGTGAGGCTCGTACTCACACCAGGGCAGGGACTTGGCACAGGATGGAGAAGTGCAAAGCCCTTCATTGTGCAGTGAAAATCCCTTCAATCCCATCCCACAGACAGGACAGAACCTCACAGAAACAGCAAAGATGCATCCCCGAGTGTCCCC
>VZTZ01047224.1:3545-24275 GCA_013400955.1 Drymodes brunneopygia | reverse complement strand
GGCCCCGAGGCTGCCAGAGCTCCAGGAGTGTTTGGACAGCGCTGCCAGGGATGCCCAGGCTGGGATTGTTGGGGTGTCTGTGCAGGGCCAGGGTGGGACTGGATGATCCTTGGGGGTCCCTTCCAGCTGAGGATGTTCTGTGGGTATTGGAGAGGGTGTAAAGGGTGAAATGCTCACTTGTAAGCAAAGTCATTGTGTTCCTTCTCCAGACAAAAAGGCAAATACAAATGGCATAAACTGCAGCTTTTCAAATGTGAGCTCCCCAGAGCTGTAACAACATCTACACGTGCCTGGGGCTGGTGCCTCTGTTTGATCTGAGGGACCATGAACGTGGCATAGCCCATGGTGAGGCTCGTACTCACACCAGGGCAGGGACTTGGCACAGGATGGAGAAGTGCAAAGCCNTACTTTTCCCCAGCCCATCTCAGGTGAGGTGGATGTGTTTCCATGGTCCCCTCCAGGCCAGGGAAAAGGCCATTCCAGGCCTGCTTGTCTCTAACCCCCATGGTGTGACCCTACAGGTGAGGGTTGTGAACACCCTGCAGCCAATCTGTACCTCAGCAGCAGCCTGGGAAAACCCCATTTTTGCAATCATCAAGCCAGAACTGTTGGAATTGTGAAGGATATAGATTTTTTTTGTGTCACATAATTCGTGAACCATTTCCCGCCTCTGCAGTTCTGTGCAGCACAAACCTTTCTAAATGAATTTGGAGGGACCTAAAGGATTTGAACAGTTTCATTCTTACTGATTCTCTTGGTTCAGGTGATATTGTGCCTTGGAGCACATTAGAACAAGCTTTTAAAATGCTCACAGGGTGTGTAGCAACCATTCTGGCAGCTGTGGAGTGCTCAGAACCTGGGCTTTGATAGGAAATGAGCAGAAGGACAAAAAGCCCTGTCCAGCACCACAACTTCTGCCTCTGGGATGATGGGGAGATCAGTAACCTGAAGGAGGTGGGACAGAACAGCCTTCTGGGGTCACAAAGTAGAATTATTTGAACAGAGTATTCAGTGATTTTTAACAGGAAACAGTGACTTGTTTCCTTTTAATTTGGGGGTCTTTGGATATTCCATGCTGTCCCTTTTTTCTGCTGCTGAAGGTTCTCCCAGGGATCCTGCTCCTCTGGGTGAGTAGGCTGCCTTTGGGAGGGCAGGGGTTCTGCAGGACAGGTGTTTGTCCTGAGGGACAGGTGATAGTTCTGAGGGACAGGTGATTGTTCTGAGGGACAGGTGATTGTTCTGAGGGACAGGTGATTGTTCTGAGGGACAGGTGTTTGTTCTGAGGGACAGGTGATAGTTCTGAGGGACAGATGTTCTGAGGGACAGGTGATTGTTCTGAGGGACAGGTGATAGTTCTGAGGGACAGGTGATTGTTCTGCAGGACAGGTGATTGTTCTGCAGGACAGGTGATTGATTGTTCTGAGGGACAAGTGTTTGTTCTGAGGGACAGGTGATTGTTCTGAGGGACAGGTGTTTGTTCTGAGGGACAGGTGATTGTTCTGAGGGACAGGTGATTGTTCTGAGGGACAGGTGATTGTTCTGAGGGACAGATGTTCTGACATTTTTTCTTGTTTTGCAGAGAAAATGGGCCGGCCTTTCCATCGGGCAGGAGATCGATGGTGAGTCAGTCAGCAGAGCGACTGGGATGTGTTTATAAAGCTGAATTCATGTTTCTATCCTGAAGGAAAACTGAATTGGGAGCTCTCAGAGCTCCAGCCCTTCTCCAGGTGATGTGAGGCCCTCGTTAGTGAAGGAACTGCTCTCCTCTCTGCAGCCTTTCTGCATTCAGTGTTTTCCAGACCTCAGGACTGCTTTGGCAGTTTCTCCAGACACCTGCTGCTATCTCAGCCTGGCCCTGTGTGGGACACCAGTGTCCACATGCAGATGGGAGCATTGACCATGTCCTGGATAGCCTGTTCTGGGTCTCTGGAGAACACTCCCTGTAACAGAGGACAGCTCTTGTCCTTGGGGAATTCCTTGGCATCAGCATTGGAATGAATGGGGATGTTTCAGTGCCAGGAGCAGCAGTGTGCCCTGCAGTGCTGAACTTTGGGAGCAGCACTGATGTTTGCACCAGTAACTGTCCAGAGCATTCTGCAGCAAGGTGAAGGTCCAAGGTGAATTTTTATTCCCATTTCAAGTCTTCCTCAAGCCTTCCAAGCCTTGGCCAGTGTTTGGAGGAGACCAATTATCTCTTTTGTCACTCTGTGCTGTGTGTCACTGTTCTCTGCTTGGGATCACTGTCAGGTGCAGCTGCTGGAATGCTGACCAGACTCCTGGCAGCAGCTTGGTACAGAGGGGTCTCAGTGTTCTTTGCTACAGCAGCTCCAGGAAATGGATCACCTTTGTCCTTTGGACCTTCAGGAGCCCCCTCTGTGCTCCTGGGGAGGGCAGCTCCTCCTCTCCTTGCTGGGATCCTGCTCTGTGCTGGGCTGGCTCCTGCTCTCTGCACTGGAGCACACTGCTCTGTGCTTTAGGATATTCCCTGCTGTGCCTCTGGAGTTGCTCACAGTGATCCCAGGGAATTCCCTCCTTTGGGAATCCTGTCAGGGTGAGGAGGGCTGAGCCTGAGAAGGGCTGCAGCTGTGCCTGTGAGCTGCTCCTGGGGGAGCTCCCTCCTGTTTTTTTTCCCAGTTCCCATGGCCTCAGCAGGTCCATGAGCACAGATCAGTACTGGGATGTGAAGTCTGATGTGTTTGTAGGGACAGGCTGGAGTGGCTCTCTGCCTCTCTGGGTGTCTCACAGCCAGGATTTCAACCTGGAAAAGGAGGCTGGGATCAGACCTTCCTGCTCCCTACAATGACCTGGAAGGTGCTTGGTCTCTTCTCCCAGGAAAAAAAGGACAGGATGAAAGGAAACAGCCTCAAGTTGTGCCAGAGGAGGTGTAGGTTGGATATTAGGGAAAATTTCTTCACAGAATGGGTTGTAAAGGCTTGGAACAGGCTGCCCAGGGCAGTGGTGGAGTCACCATCCCTGGAAATGTTTGAAGAGCCAGTGGATGTGGCACTTGAGGACATGGTTTAGTGGTGACCAGGTGGTGGTGCTGGGTTGGTGGTTGGACTTGGTGATCTTGGGTGCCTTTTCCAACTTTGATGATTCTGTTAGTCTGTGATTTTTTTGCTAGCTGGTGTTGTTTTCACCCAAGAATGACCTATAACAGGGGAAGACTCAAATTAATTTGTTTCTCACCCTTATTTGGCTGCTGATCATGTGCCAGCTCACTTATAGATCAATGCTTTCCAGTACTCAGGTCCTTTGGGGAAAGAAGCACTGATATTCTGTGTGATCAGCTCTTAGAGCAGTTTGTGACTGTCCTTGTTCTGGGCTTTGCTGTAAACCTTGCAGCTCCGTGGGAGCCTCTGTTAACAAAAATAATGCAGTGATTCTGTGCAGTGACTAAATGTCATCTGACTCCCTGCTGGGTGGGAGGGATTTGTAAAGGCTTTCTGCAGGTAGGGAGGAGTGTTCACAAACCCAGTGATTTCCCAGGGTCGTGCTTTGTCCTGGTCCCCTGGTAATGTGGGATCTGTGTTCTAAATGTCAGTGTCAATGCAGCCCACAGTGCAGTGATGTGAGTCCTGCTGAGCCCCTCACGATACAGGAGAGGTTTTGCAGGTGAATGGTTTCCCTGGTGGGAAGGCAGAGTGCCCTGAGTGGATGTGGCTGTCCTGCCTTAATGCACCAGCTCCTGTGTTCCCATAGAGATGCCCAGCTGGAGCCAGGGCTGGCTGTCTCAGGTGCCTTCCCACCCCAGGGAGGTCCCTGCTGCATTCCCAGAGCCTGGAGGTCCCTGCTGCATTCCCAGAGCCTGGAGGTCCCTGCTGCATTCCCAGCCTCTGTCTGGGATATTCCTGGTGCTGTACACTGCTGCAGCCCCATGCTGGGGGTTCCCTCCTGTGCACACCCATCACTCAGTTCTGGATGGAAGGGCTGCTCACGTGCAGCTGACACCTCAGGCCTGTGATGTGACCAAATCCAGGGACTGATATTCCTTCCAGAAGCTTTTATTTGACAAAGCCATGGGGTTCAGCAAGGAAGAGGAAACTGCCCAGAGGTGATTTGTAAGGTGAGAGGAGCTCCTAGTGTTTGCTTGCAGGACTGAGGGGATAACCCTGCTGCCAAATCCCTTTGGAAAGAAATCAGTGCAGTACTTCAGGAAGTATTTTAGTGTTTTCATCTCCATCCCTGTTCCCTGGAAGATCTGCCTTTGGCAGCTCATGGCAGAGTGGCCCATCCCAGGAGGGATGGTTGGTGTGTGCTGTGTCTTCTGGTAACACCTTCAGCAAGGGACAGGCTCTCCTTGTTCCCTTCACGTGTGCAAGTCCTGGAGCAGACCCTGCTGGAGGCTTGGTTTGCCATCACACCTCAGCATCTGCAGGTTTGTTCTGAACCATTCTGCTGCCAAGGGCTGGACAGGAAATCAGAGATTGAGTGAAGCACCTTCCCACATTCCCCTCCTGCTGCTTCATCCTTAGTCATGACTTCTGTAGCAGTGGAGATTTTGTTCTCCAGATTGAGAGCAAGCCTTGAATGTTCCTCAGTCTTCTGGAGAATCATTGGCTCCTGCTGCAGCCTGCTTTGTGGATTGCTGGGCCTGCCTCTCTGTGAGCTCCTGTCCCCTGGTCACCCATGCTGGGCAGTGTCCCTGCACCTGTGGATTGTGCTGCTCTTTCCTTTCCATCCCCTTTCCACCCTGAGTGGCCTTGTGTCCCACCTGTGCTGTACCTGTGGGATCAGCTGGGCAGTGACTGTGCAGTGCCTTCCCTGCCCTTGGCTTTCTCTTCAGGTGATTCTGTATCACTGAGGGTGACCTGGAAATGTCAGGATGGGCCCAAGGGCGCCTCTGGGGCAGGGGCAGTTTCACCAGTGTCAGGGAGAAAGGACAGTTGATGATTTTGTTTTGGGCTGACAGATTGCTTTGCTGCACTTGAACATGCAGTAATTCACTTTCTTGCCTCCTCTGGAGAAAAGCTTGGCTCCCTTTTGCCACAGGAAACCAATGATGGCCTCTTGTCACTGCCTTTGGGCAAGGCTACTCTTAATGCTGCTTTTGGGCTTCCTGGAGATGTGTCCAAACCCTTGGGTGGGGATACAGCTGTGTGGGACCACAGCATGTCTGGATTTGCTTTCATTGTCCTCATCCCCCAAAGTCTGTGTGGTGTTTGAGCTGTTTTAAAGGTTTATGGAGAGTTTTTAGAGCAATACAGGGATCTTTTGCAGTAATTAACGTTGGGGCATCAGACTTCTCAGACAAGACTGTGAAGTTGTATGNAGGCTCAGCTCTGGTCCTTGCAGGCCTGCTGTTCTAGAACACACAGAGTGTGACCCAACAGTCTTCAGTGGAAATTTTACTGTATTTTTGACCTTGTAGTTGAACATGGATTAAGAGAAATAAGGGTCTCTATCAGAAATATTAAATTCACTTTTACCAGGTGCTCATTCTCAAGGGAAGGATGTGTATTGCCAAACATGTTTAATACATTGTGGGGGTTTTGCTGTCCTGAACTGTGCTGTTTCTTGTTTCCCACAGTTTCCCTGTACACTTTTGACAAGACCAAGCAGTGCATTGGCACCATGACCATCGAGATCGACTTCCTGCAGAAGAAGAACATCGACTCCAACCCCTACGACACGGACAAGATGGCTGCAGAGTTCATCCAGCAGTTCAACAGCCAGGCCTTCTCCGTGGGCCAGCAGGTGGGCTCTGCTCTGGGGCTAAAACACCACGTGCAGGCTTGTGAGGGACCCTCTGAGCGTGCCAAGGGCTCTGCAAAGGCCGGGTGAGGGGCAGCAGTTGGCCCTTGTGTGAAGGGTGTCTTTGTGAAAAGTCAGACCATGGTGGCTCTCACTGAGAGCATGGGCAAGGGGGTTTAGAATCTGCCCTATCCTAAATCTGTGAGGAAAATCCCAGGGCTTGGGAGAGCTCAGGTCTCTGTGTTGTAGCCTATCTGGGTGTGAGCCCTGGAATCTTTGGGGAAGTCACTTTTGCCTCCTTCTCTATAAGATCAAGACAAGCACCAGGTTTAATTCATTCTCAGTGGCAACCCCCAAATGCAGTGTATTTTACTGTTCTGGAAGTGCCCAAGGCCAGGTTGGACAGGGCTTGGTGTGGTGGAAGGTGTCCCTGCCCATGGCAGGGGTGGAGCTGGATGAGCTTTAGGGTCCTTTCCAGCCTGAACTCTTATGGGATTCTATGAGTTTTTGCTGCTCTATGGACTTAAGCAGCAAAACAGGGATGAAGTCTTTTCCTTGGGGACGTTGGAAAGCTGATGTCCTGTAACTGAGCCTGCAGAGGTCTCAGCACATGGGCTTCAACCCCTGCAAAGCTCTCTGTGATAACCTCTGCTTTGCCTTGCTCTCAAAACAGCTCAAGCTTGGTCTCTCATAGCATTTACACCTTGCAGGGTCTGAATCTTAAGCCAGCTGGAAATACAAACTCAAGGAAAGGAATTGTGCAGACCCAGCCTGGTTTTCTGTGGGATGGACCCTGCTGCTCTTTACATTCATTCTGTCTCTCATTAGCACTATTCCTGAAGTGTCCTTGTCAAGCTGAAATGCAAGAGATCTGAAAGTTTTGAGCTAAATTGTTCTCCATGACTAGCACCAATTATTGAAGTGAGAGGAAAATGTCACAAGATGATACAGAACATTGAGCTGGGGAGAAAAGGGGGGGAATAGATGCTTTTCTTGGAAAGAGAATTTTTCTTTGAGTTTCTCTAGCTGACTTCATGTTCTGCAACTGTAGGTCTGTTCCTTTTACATTGGGGGAGGGGAGCACCTGGTCAGCACCCCAGAGCTGTACAGGGAGAAAACTCCATGGGAGTTGCTGGGTGGTTAACTTCATCTTCAGGCCTCTTGCCCTTCAAATTTTAGTAGTCTTGTCAGAATCCTTTTTAGCTTTTTTTAATGAGATTTTTTTTCCCTTTCCACAGCTGGTGTTCAGCTTTAATGACAAGCTTTTTGGGCTGCTGGTGAAGGACATGGAAGCCATGGACCCCAGCATTCTCAAAGGGGAGTCTGGAACAGGCAAAAAGCAGAAGGTGAGCTCCCAGGAACTCCTGGCCATTCCTTGGGGACTGCAGGGCTGTGAGTCCTGCCCAGATCAGGCTACCAGGGGCAGTTCAGGTGACCTGCCTTTGGAGGAGTCACACATCTGGCTCATCTGGCTGTGCCAGAGAAGACAAAAAGCATCGTGTGCAGTTCAGTGCAGTCTCCACTAAACTCCAGAGCTGGGGAGGATACAAGGAGTAGCTTTTGATCTTTCAGTACTGACTCATAGAAACAGCCTCTCTTGAGCCCTTTTGTCTTCCAGATATGTCCAGTTCTGATTTTTCCTCCTGTAGAAAGGACATGATTTTATTTTCTCCTTTACTTGCTAGGTCTTGCTGAAATAAAGTAATTGGGTTTGAACTAAACCAGTAGCTTTTAAAAGCCAGGTTGTTGTACTGGTGGGCTTCTGCATTCAGTGATGTTTGTTTTAGAGGAGGAGTTGGTATTTTTCATTCTTCCCAGTGACTTTTGAAGTGGAGCTTTTGCTGCTTTTTCCTGCCTTCTGAGATGTGCTTGGGGACACCAAAGGAGCAATTTGAAGCTGAATCTAATAGTAATTAATGTAATTATTTCTTTCCTTTCCCTTTGCAGATCGAGGTTGGTTTGGTTCTTGGAAACAGTCAAGTTGCCTTTGAGAAAGCTGAGAACTCCTCTCTCAATCTGATTGGTGAGTTCCTGTACCCAAACAGAGAAATAATGCTTGAGATCTGCTGCTTTTCAGGCCTGGGAGACTTCATGGCCTCAAGGTTGTTTTTTTTCCTCACTCCTATGCTTAGATTAGCAAGGCCAAAATGGAGCAGTAGATCCAGCAGACAGCAGTTGGTTGAAATATTTTAACTCTTCAAACATCAGAGAGTTATGTTTTCAGGGACAGTAACAAGCCAACAGCTCTCCCATTAAATTTAATTAAAAGAGAAGGGATTAGGAAATGGAAAGCTTTTTTAAATGTGCAGTCAAAATGTCAGTGCTGCTCTTTGGGAGGCCATGGGAGCTGCAGAGCAGCACAGGGGGCACTGTGTGTGTAACTGCTTCCACGAGTTCATTCACACAGCTGGGAGCTGTCATTTAAAGGGACACTTCCTAAAACCTCAGCAAACAAATCCCTGTGTAGGATATCACACTGGGCTATCAAAGAAACTGGGGAGTAGTTGCTGTGTCCTCCACACATTCCTTTAGAAAGAAACCAGTGTAGGGGTTGGGCTGGATCTGGAGTGTTCCCATAGAGCCCCCAGTTTGAATGGTGGGACCTGGGCCCCAGAGTGGGCACTGAGGCCCCTCCCTGCAGTGGCTCTGTGTGCCCTGGGGCTGGGGGGAATTCCTGGGGAGCAGGGACTGGGGGGAATTCCTGGGGAGCAGGGACTGTGGGAAATTCCTGGGGAGCAGGGACTGGGGGGAATTCCTGGGGAGCAGGGACTGTGGGGAGTTCCTGGGGAGCAGGGACTGTGGGGAGTTCCTGGGGAGCAGGGACTGGGGGGAATTCCTGGGGAGCAGGGATTGTGGGGAATTATTGGGGATCAGGGACACCTGCTGTTCCTTTGCTTAGCAGTGGTATGAGGTGGGTGACTCTTTCCAAGCTCCAGCTGCAGGTCCCTCCCTTGCTGGTGGTGTGGCTCTGGCTGTTCGTTTCTGGCTGTGATTCAAGGCCACTTTTATTTTTCTTTTTTCTTGGTTTTTTCCCCCTGTTTTGTTTCCTCTTCCCAGAGTCCGTGAGCTGAGGACACTCCTCCTTTTGCTGCTGCTGTCCCACGGATCAGGAGTGGCAGGGCAGGCTGCTGGCAGGGGCTCAGGGAGCCAGGAGGGTTATTTTTGCTGTAGCTCTGCTTGGCTGGGAGTGCTCGGTGCTGAGAGTGCTTGTTACAGGAACAAACCATCTGAGGGTAGCAGCCACTTAGCAAAGGACAGTTCAGCTCATCCAGCACTGCAGGAGCCTGTGGCAGGGGCTGAGGTTTGGTGCTGCCCTGAAGGGCCACGTTTGGGGCTGGGACTCTGTCCTGGAGCTTCCTGTGCCACAGGCACTCAGACAAGAGGATGTGAGGCTGTTGTGTAACCACACCTTGCACCTCCTCAGAGTTTGGATCTGAGCACTCAGCCTGTGCTGGAACCCCAGCACAGCTCTGGAGGCTGGGTTGTGGATGGCTGTAATTAAGCATTATTAATTACATAATAGCAGCAAATGAAACTTGCAGGGGCAGGCAGGGAGTTCCCAACTGTGACTCTGGGATTCCACCCGTGCAGTTCTCACTGTGCTGCCAGCACAGCTGGGGGAGGGTTAAACAGCCCTGGTCACTGGGTCACAGCAAGCAGGGGGTTGCACCTGGTTATTATTCAGAGCCATACAGTGACCTGGGGTCTCCCTCCTGGCACGTGTGGGTGTGAGGAGTGGTCCTGTGGGAGAGCTGGTGGGTTGGCAATGGGGACCCTTCCCCAGGATTATGTTTCATTGTCTGCAGACAAGACAAAAGAGCTTCTTGTGCCTCGATTTACTTCTGTCAAATTGGTACTTCATTTAATCTCCTCATTGATCTGAGGCAGAGCTGCTTAATGTGCTTTGTTGGTCTCTGGGGAATTGTAAAGTTCTGAATAATTAAATTGTGAGAGAGGAGATGAAAGTGAAGTGAGTGTCACTGAGCTCTGCCTTGAGTAAAGAGCCTACATTATTTCAATAGAGAAGAATTATTATAATTTTTGGAAAAGCCAATTCTGTTTGTTCTGTTTAGCATAGAATTGTGTTATGAAACCAATGGATGAGGTTTTAATCCAATCTGCAAGAATTTTACCGTGCTGAGGTGCAGCCAGAAGGGGGGAGTGTAGGCCAAGCTCTGTGGGAGCAGGAGCAGCCCTGGCTGAGGGGTCTGACCTGCAGCACTGGGATAACAAACACAGGGGAATTGTGTGCTCCCTGCAGGGCTGTGGGTGCTCCATGTCCCAAGTGCTGCTGGGCTGTCCCTGGATGGTACCCAGAGGCACGTTCCTGGTTGTTTGTTTTGCTGCTCTTGGAATTGAAATATTGATTCCAGATGTGTTTAGACCAGGATTAAAGAGTCTGGTTGGGCTCACACAGAGCTGCTGTTTGCTTGGACTTCCCTGGACTCTTGGTGCTGATTCATTATCTGGATGAAATGGAAGGGCTTCTTAGAAGAGCCTGTGGAACAGAGCTGCAAAAAGCACACTTGGTGTTTGCCATTATTGGATATTGGGAAGGAATTCCTCCCTGGGAGGGTGGGCAGGCCCTGGCACAGGGTGCCCAGAGAAGCTGGGGCTGCCCCTGGATCCCTGGCAGTGCCAAAGGCCAGGTTGGACATTGGGGCTGGAAGCAGCCTGGGACAGTGGGAGGTGTCCCTGCCCATGGCAGGGGTGGCACTGGATGGGCTTTAAGGTCCTTCCCAACCCAAAGCAACCTGTGGCTCTGTGATCTCTGATTCTGGGGTGTTCTAGGGGTGGGAATGGCCCCCATTGGGGAAACCATTGAGGGCCAACCCTTAAAGGCCTGTGTAATTCTCAGGAAACATCCCATTTCTGCAGGAGTTAAGGATAATTGGCAGTGTCCTTGCTTTTTCTCTGGGTTGTCAGGTCTCTGTGTGTTTCCCTGGTAGCTGAGGATGCTGAAAGCCCTGTGGAAGGTCAGTCTGACTGATCAAAGTGTCAGTGCTTGTTTATAGGCTCCCTTGAATGAACCTAAGGTGAGACTCCATGGGTTTGCCAGCATCCTTCCAGGAGCATTTGTTGTTTTCTGCTTCCTGAACACTCAGTACTCCCAAGCCCCTCTGCAGAGGGAGTGAGGAGCTCTGTGGAATGCCTGTGGCTTGTCAGCAGCAGGGAAGGGAGGTGGTTAAAGGGCTGCAAATCTGAGCTCAGGGGTCTGTGGAACACAAAATGAACCGTGGTGGTTTGGCAGGACTGGCCTTTGTTCTTCTGAGTTGTAAAGGAATTGTTTTGTGTGAATTTGCTGCAAATTGCTCCAGTATCTGGGGACTAAGAGTAGTGAGTGTGCTGTTCCTTTCCAAGGGATTCTGGAGAAGGTCTGGGAGAGGTGCAGATCTTTGAACCTGAAGTCTGTACAAGAGAAATCAACAGAAACTGTAATAAAACTATAAATTAGAGGATACCTTTATAGAGGTGATGCAGTGGGAAGGACCAGCCTGTCTTGTCTAAGGGCAGTCCTGCCTCATGGTCCCACTGGAGTTCATTACAGGAATCAGAAAGCTGACATGGGCTGATTGTTTGACAAAGCTCCTCCAGCAAAGTTCTTTGTCAAAATTTCTTTAAAAAGAATCAAAACAGAGATCTGTGAGAGAGAAGGTCCTTGCATGAGGCAGTGAGGGATGAAAGGGAAGGAGGAAATAGCTGATGTCAGTGGAGTTCAGTGGGAATCTCTGCTGGGCCTTTGCTGCTCATTGTAATTATTGAATAAGCTGGGAAAAAGGAGCAGCGAGGTGCCCGGGCTGGCTCTGGCTGAGCTCAGTGACTGAGGCAGGAAATGGCAGAGGGGATTCAACACAAATAACTGTAAATGATGTGTGGGAGGAAGAGCTCTCCTGACCCTGGTAAAACTGCTGGCTGTGGTGGGCCCAGATCCTGGGCAGGATCAAGGGAATGCTGCACCCATCTCGTGCAGTGTGAGCCCTGCTGTTAGGAACTGTTAAATGTGGCTGCTCAGAATGGTCTCATATTGTTAAAGAGGGTATGAACAAAGCAGAGCATCCATCATCCTGTACCTGTACTGGAGGTACAACCAAACTGCAGCACCTGCAGGTCCCTCTGCCCATCAGGAGGGTGTGGGAGGAAGAGAGAAGACAGAGAGGAACAAAGGTTCCAGTGTGGAGCTGCTGCTGCTCAAGGAAGAGCAGGTGGGGACTGGGAAAGGCAGGAGTGAGGAGGATGCAGGGCAAACCTGTTGTCATCCCAGGTGGCCTGGGAAAGGATGGATTCTGGTTCTGGGGGCTGAAGTTATGTGGATCCAGGGGCACCTGGGTGAGAAATCTCCTGTGGATTCTTCAATACATAGGAGCAGCACCTGGCTGGAGAAAGCCCTGAACTGGGCACTTGGAAGGCTGGGAATCATTTACCAGTTTGTGTCCTGTCCTTGTGTCCTTGTCACTGTGCCCTCCTGGCCAATGTCTGAAGCTGAGCACGGAGTTCATGGGTTGGGGTTTGGCCTGCAGAGCTGTCCTGGTGTCTGTGTGTGCTGCACTTCTGCTGGGCTGTGTGTTTGAAACCATTTCTTGCTCCTGCAGGTAAATCAAAGACCAAGGAGAACCGGCAGTCCATCATCAACCCAGACTGGAATTTTGAGAAAATGGGCATTGGGGGCCTGGACAAAGAATTCTCCGATATTTTCCGAAGAGCTTTTGCTTCCCGAGTTTTCCCACCTGAAATTGTGGAGCAAATGGGTGAGTGTAACCTGGGGCAGTGAGCCTGGGGCACAGGCCTGCCCCTGCTGTGGGAGGGCTGGACACTGCTGACAGCCTTGTGGTGCTGCAGCTTCTCAGGGACCCAACAGACCAACAGAGCCTCTTCTTCCCCTGCTGCTCACAAATGTGTTTTGGACTCCTGTTACTTGGCTGGGGAAGGGGGGCAAACCCAACACAAACGCTCAGCCCTGCACATGGAATGTCTGAAGGAATGGGATGTGTGCTTTCACTGGATGCTGTTCTGGTGGAACTGAAACTGGGGCTCTGAGCAGCCTGGTGTGCTGGAAGGTGTCCCTGCCTGTGGCAGGGGGCTGGGATGAGATGAACTTTAAGGTCCCTTCCAACCCAAACCATTCCAAGGTTCTGTGAAATGCTCCCTCCTTGAAGGCCTCATTTAACCCACAGCAGTGACCCTGCTCCTGTTGCTGAGTGCCTGGCCATGGTCTGTCCATACAGCTCAGGGGAAATCCTGTTCCAATGCTCCTGCCATGATCTCATTTCCATCCCCTTTCTCCTGGCAGCTGCACCGTGAGCCCTGTCCTGCCCCAGCTGAGCCCAGTGAAGCCAGCACAGGGTGTGAGCTGTGCTGGTCAGGTTTGAGGTGCTGGGGAGGATGCACAGGCCATGGCACGTCCTGCAGTCTGTGAAATGAAAGCACAGATTCTAAATATAACTTCTCTTTTTGGGTCGAGGGAAGGAAAGGCAGTCCCAGCACTTGGTAAACATGTGCTGGCAGGCAGATAAATGGTGCAGGGTTGAATTTTCAGTAAGCAGTGTGCAGCTGCAGGTGTCTGATTCTGTCACAGAACGTGGCTGGGGATGTTCTGGCTGCTCCTTGTTCTTGCAATATAATCTCTGTGGCTTCATATTTGAACTTGGAATCCAGAGCTGGATAATTTCTGTGTATGTTTATGTTTCTGATCCACCTTCCCTCTCCCCACAAATGAAGCAATCAAGATTTTGATTACAAACCAGATTTCCATCAGGAGACACATCCTGTTTGTGTGGGGGTGTGTGGAGCGCGTCCGCTTGCAGTGCCTGTGGAATTGATGCAAAGTAAACTTCCCTGGGATGTGCCTTCAGCCTTGTCTTGGGGGTTTGGACACGTATGGAGGAACTGTGGAGGAACCCCAGGGCTGGCTCCAGCCACTGCCTGATTCTCTCTTTCCTGCCTTTTCATTCCTGTCCATCTGAGAGCTGAGGCCTTTGGGGGATGCTCTTGGGTCTCGTGGGTTTTGTGGCTGTGAGCGAGATACAACTTCTCTGCTTCTGCTTGAGAACATAAAATGCTTAGATTTGTTAAATATTTAACTGCTCTGCAGAGAGAAATGGTGCTGGCTGTGGAAAGAACAGCTCTTACCCAGAGGCACTGGTGTCCAGCTCGGCACTGCTGCTGACAGGCAGCCTCCAGTACTTGAAATATTTTTACCTTTTGAAGCAACTGTTGTGTGTATTCATGAAATCTTCCCATGGAGACAGGCTGGGAGAGCTGGGGCTATTCAGCCTGGAGAAGAGAAGGCTCCAGGAAGATCTTAGAGCCCCTTCCAGTGCCTAAAGGGGGCTTATAAAACAGAGGAGAGTGATTTTTTACATGGACAGATAATGATAGGACAAGAATGAGAATGGTTTTAAACTAAAAGAGGAGAGATTTGGCTTAGATACTAGGAAGAAATTCTTCCCTGTGAGGGTGGGGAGGCTCTGGCACAGGGCCCAGAGCTGCTGTGGCTGCCCCTGGATCCCTGGCAGTGCCCAAAGCCAGTTTGGGACAGTGGAAGGTGTCCCTGCCTGGGACAGTGGAAGGTGTCCCTGCCCATGGCAGGGGTGGCACTGGATGGGCTTTGAGATTCCTTCCAACCCAAACCATTCCATGATTCTCTGGTTCTGTGGCTGCAGTACAGATTCCTTGGCTCCACATATGAAGGTAAAAGATAATTGGTGCTGGTTAATAAAGGAAGATAAAGATTCTCTGAAGGACCACTGGTATTTGGATTACCCTGGGCAATGAATTAAAGGTGTGCCCCATTAATTACATTAAGTACAAATACCCTCACTGTGCATGTTTACACCCAGGCTGCACAAAGAGACATTTTTCAGGGAAGAAGTTGGACTGGGAGCAGAGCTCCTGAGCTCTGATTAACCCCAAGGCTAAAGAGCTTATCTGAAATTTGAAAAAAACAAAAACTTTCTGACATTCATTTTCTTTGCCTTCGTTATAACTTGCTCTTAACTATATTTCAGATCTGAAATGTCAGTGTGACAGCTGTTCACCTTTGTGAATAATTTATTGGGAAAGGAAAAGAAGGAATTTGCTTGCTCCCTGGTGCTGCAGTGCTCACCCAGTTGTGTTCTTTGCCCAGTGCTCCCAGACTGCAGCTTCCACGCCAAACGCAATAAATATTTCTGTCCATAACTACACAGAGCCTCTATAGACCCTTCCAGCACTACTTGCAATTTGTGTGTGGTTTATCTAACTTCCAAGGAATGTTCTGGGTTTGGAGCACATAAATCAGTGTTAGTTAACCATATCATCCAGGGGGGAAATGCTGCTGTGATGGTACAAGCCTGGGTTTATCCAAGAGCAGCAATGTTAGATCAGCCCCAGCTGGGCACTACCCCTGCCCGAGCTCCCTCCTGGCCTGGAAGGGGCAGTTTGCTTTTGCCATCTCTGGATGTCCCAGCCCTGCTGTGGTGGCTTTGGGCTTGCATGGCTCTGTAGGGAGTTAATACAGTTGGCAGCAAAAAATACTATTAATAAAAACCAGTTTCTAGGGTCAGTGTTCAGCTGGATCAGCTCCCTGGCTGGTGTGATGTGACAGAACCCCAGAATGGTTTGGGTTGGGAGGGACCTTAAAGCCCATCCAGTGCCACCCCTGCCATGGGCAGGGACACCTCCCACTATCCCAGGTGGCTCCAAGCCCTGTCCAGCCTGGCCTTGGGCACTGCCAGGGATCCAGGGGCAGCCACAGCTGCTCTGGGCACCCTGTGCCAGGGCCTGCCCACCCTCACAGGAAGATTGACTAATGCTTGACTCCTGGTAATCTTGTGGCTGCCAAATGGAATGAAATCCTTACCTGGAGGAGGCTGGGGGAAGATCTCTGGAAACATTTGAGTGCCTCAATAGTAGCAAAGACACTTCTGAGGAGGGAACTTCACACCTGCTGGGGGGAGATACCAGTCACGTTCTCCCTGAGGCACAGCCCTTCAAAGCCCTGATTCCAGGGAATCCTCCTCCTTTTCCAGCCCTTTTGGGCTGTCTGTGCCATCCAGCTCCCAATAAAGCTGTGTCACTCTGGGGTGAAGGGTGTCTGGCTTTGGTTACTCTGCTGCAGTTCAGAGCATCCTCTTGCTCCTCTGTTTATTTGACAAATGTTTTGTTTTCTTCCCATCCATGGTAAATGCTAGTTTTTCTTCTGAGACTTCAAATCCAGCTCATTCTGCAGCTTGTGCTCTTCCCTAGAACAGTGCTCTCTCTTCTTGTTTTTTTCCTTTCCCCCTGACTCTAGCAGGTATTTAGCCACTTGGAGCAACATTTTTGATATTTAGTTCCTGGAGCTGTAACTTGCATCAAAGCTGTAAAGTCTCTTCTCAGACCTGAAAAGAAAACACTTGTTTTCCTCCACTCTAGTGTCCCCAAGCTTTGAAAGAGAGTCTTGACTTGGAGCAGGGAAGGGATTTCTCTGACTCCTGTGGCACATTAATTGTTGTAGAGGCCTCAAAGAGCAAATTCTGTATGGATATGTTGTTGTTATGGTTTGATGACGGGTATAGAAATGTTTGGTGTTAGAGGTGACATTCCTTCTAAGAGACTGAAATGGAACCCAAATTCCCCATCCTCTCCTGCTACCACAAATGAGCTAAATCTGATTTTTAGGGTGGTTTCTGTTTCCTGGGAACCATCTTAACCTGTGCCCCTGACCTGCCCTCTCAGGATCAGAGCTCTGCAGTTTTGGAGTGCAGCTCATGATGGAGAAGTGAAGTATCAGCAGCACACAAGGGGAACATGGAAATGAGCAGACACTCAGATTATTTTCTTCCTCAGATTCTGTCTGAAGTGGAGGCTGGTCTGTTGAGCTGCCTTAAAAATTAATGCATTAATGTTCTCAAAGTCCTCAGAATACTGTAAGAGAAGGATAATGATGGGAAGGTTCTCATCCAGCTATTCTGAAGATAGGATAATTTTAATGAAAAATCAGTGTCAGGCATGTCTGAGCTTAGCTGGGGTGCTGGGAGTGCCAGGCCCTGCTGGGCTCTGTGTCCCAGTGCTGGGAGCTGCTCTCAGCCTGGGCCTGGCTCTCCAGCATTCTCTGGGATTCTGAGGCCATTTCTCATAATCTCTGTATCACTCATCATTATTTCTCCTCCCTTCCCTGCTCAGGACCGTGGTGCCCAGCCCAGGAATGGATCCAGTGTGGATCAGCAGGTTCTGGCTGGGCCTCTCTGTCTGGGCCTGGCTGGAATCCTCACTGGGATGAGTTTTTTGTTTTGCAGCACGCAGTTCATTATTCCTCCCCAATTTAGAAACTTGTGGTTACATAGATTTCAGATGAATTTAATGCTGCCTGTCAGTGTGTTTGTAGCTCTTTGCAGTGTGCAGATTTAATTGGAGCATTCTGTTCTGTTCCATCTCCCAGGCACCACATGCCACTAAATTCAGGATGGATCATTCCTTGCTGTGCTTTAAAGTTTTCATCCACCTCTAACTTCATTCAGCCTGTGCTTTTCCTGCATGTCTAGGAGGATGTCTAACAGCTATTTATATCTTTAGGGAAGTCTAAATGTCCCTCTCTTGCTTTCTTTGTTTCCTCAAACCCTCTGTGTGGGACCCCCACATTTTCCTTGAGGGAAGTTGTTTCAGCCTGGTCTAATAAAGTTGTTCTGGCTACTTCTTGTAGATTTGTTTTCTTCTACCTGCTTAAAAAAACATTATCTCAGAATTTTCCAGTGCTCAGGTTAGTTCTAGGTCTGTACCACACAATCAGAAAGCAGCTGGGGTTGAAAGAGGCCTCTCAATTTAATCCAGCACCACGGTTCCCTCTCTTTTCCCTTCAAACATCAGGGATGACATTCACCATCTTCCCCCTGCTTTCTCACCCAACCTCTTCAGGTTCTCACTGACTTTGAGATGCTTTCACCCACTCTGAGTTCCCTTGGGTGAAGTTCATGTCCAGGTGATCTGCCAGCCTCCAACAGTTGTGGGTTCTTGTGTCCCTCATTCTTTTTCTGCTTCTGTTTCCTGTTCCTGCCTGTTTGTCACTTTTATTAATATCAGCTGTCACAGAAAATGTCAAGTCTGCTCTGGTGTAAAGAAGTATTTAACAGCTTGAACTCAGCATTTGCTGTTGTTAACTCTTCTTCCTTACTGAGAAAGGACCAGTGCTTTCCTGATCTCCTCTAAGGGGATTTAACACGAGGAGCTCTGCTCACCCTGAGGCACCTGGATCCAGAGCCAGCCAGGAACTCTGTCCCTGACATCTGTCATTTCCCTCCCCTTCTTAAAACCAGAGATTGACTTAGACCACCCAGGTGTCCCCCAGGGATGGGGAAGGAAGTGAAGGAGCTGCTGTGTCATTTGTTCATGTGTTGGATTGCTGGATGCAGCCTTTGTGTCTAAAGGGATGCAGTAAAACTGGGAAAACTTTGGAGAAGGGCATCAGGGAGGGTGGTGGGACAGGAAAGGACACAGAGGAGCTGACTTGAAGGACTTCAGTCCTGGGAGGGGTGTGAGGGAGGAGGCTTCCAAATTCTACACAGTCACCAAAGAAATGGACTCCCTTTTAACACAGGGATGTGGGAATGGGAATGTGGCCGTGGTTTGGAGGGAAGGGAGGGGGATTTACACCAGACCTGCAGCAGGGGATTTCTGCATGGATGGCCAGAGCCATCCCTGGGTGCTGGGAGGGCTTTGCTCGTGCTCCAGGTTGCTGGTTGGTGGCATCACCATGGCCTGGCATCCCCAGTTTGTCCCCAGCTGGGAGCCCTGAGCTGTCCCTGTGTCCCCAGGGTGTCTGTTCCTGTTCATGAGGTGGGAGGTGTTCACCAGGCTTTCCCAAATCCCGTGCTGGCTTTCTGAGGAGGTGGAGATGATCCAGCTTTATCCCAGAAAGTGAGGAATGCTGCTGGGGTTTGTGTTGCTGGCATCCAGGTGGGATGGGGCTGTGAGCATCCTGGCTGTCTCAGCTTCCCACAGGATCTGCCTCTGGAATTAGGGATGTTTCTGCAGCTCTGTTAAGAGACATTTACTCTTTGCTACTGTGCTGACTTCCCTTACTGCTTGGTTTTGTTTGTTTATGCTCTGACCAAAATCCCTTTTCCCAAGTGTGCTGATTGTGTTTTTGTAGCCAAAGGCATTCTGTTGGAAGAGTCTCTCACGCTGATTTATTTTCATTTCTAGCACATTCCCTCAGAAATGGATAAATGCCCTTGTCATAAA
Source organism: Drymodes brunneopygia (assembly GCA_013400955.1). Taxonomy (NCBI): domain Eukaryota; kingdom Metazoa; phylum Chordata; class Aves; order Passeriformes; family Petroicidae; genus Drymodes; species Drymodes brunneopygia. The sequence goes on along the minus strand of VZTZ01047224.1, from coordinate 5,384 downwards.
TCTCATTATTGCCTCCTGAATGATGTGAGCTCAGAACTCCTCAGAGCCAGTGGGATGTGGTGAGGAATCAGTTTCCAATGATCCATGGAGAACTTTACTTTGTCTTCTCTTTCCAGTGGCAAAGGATTTGATAAATCCAAACTGTGGCCATTGAGAAAATAACAATTCTGGTTCAGGTGGGGCCCTTTCCCTGCCCAGCTTTGAATTCAAAGCAGACACCAGTTCCTTCAGTCTCACTCCATGTTGGATTGTCAATCCCATGGGAAGATTAACAGGGTGCTGGAGTAACTCTGGCCTTACAGCAGGAGAGGAGAGGGAAATTCCACTCAGCTCTACTTCTAGGGAAATTTTGCCTGTGTGGCAGGTGAAGTCTGGGAGCCCTGAACTTCCTGTAACCTGCCCCAGGATGGATGTGCAGAGATAAACATCTCCTGCTGTGCTGGGGCCTTACCATCCATGCAGCTTCCTGGTGGTGCATCTGAGTGATCCAAGCACACCAGAATGCTTTGATTTTAGTTAAAAGGGGGATTACACTCCCGAGCAGAAAATCCCTCTTACACTAAATCAGTTCTTCTGATCTCTCCAATAAATTGAAGAGGGAGAATTGAACAAATAAACTTTTATCTTGTCTTTGGGCAGGTGATGTACTGGGTCAGAACAGAGTTTGACTTCCATTGGTAACACCAGTAACTCTCCCATTCTCACTGGTTTTTATGACTTTTCCCTCATATTTTGTTTCCCATATTTGTATGTTTGAGTTCCTGTTAATGTCCCTATTCAGCCTCTAACTGTCATTGAATGGCATCATTTAAGGATCAGGTTACAACAGTGACCTTTTTTGGGAGCCCTGATGATGAGCTGAACTGTTTGGAGATGTCTGCACTGCTGTAATTTGTGTTTAGAAAGATTCTCATAATAGTATTGACATTTGGGCCACACTGGTGAAATCAGCAGAGGGTTGATAAACTTAATCAAAATTCCTGTGTGGTGCAGAGGATCCCACTGTGATTTGAGAGGTAACATTTGTGATTTGTCATCACCTGTCTATTTTAATAAAGTCCTGCTTGTCCTTAAAACTTTGATTTTGGCCAGGTGAACGTGGCTGCAAAGGGAAATGTCTGCTGGAGTGGCTTGTGGCAGTTTGAGTTGAAGAGGAACTGATTGCTTTGGCTTCAGGAATGTTCTGCCACCTGACTCAGACCCTGCTCTCAGTGTTGCCCATTCAGTGGCAGCCCAGTGTTGCAGCAGGTGGTCAGTGCTGCCCTCAGGGAGGGGGAGCTCAGATTGCCCAGCACGGCCTGAGCTTGTCTGGGGAAGGCTGGGGAATTGTCTCAGGGAGCCTGCTGGGCCCAGGGCTGGGATTGCTCTGGGGAAGGCTCCAGGACCCTGGGAATGGCTGGGGAATTGTCTCAGGGGGCCGNGGGCTGCATTTGATGATCCTTGGGGGTCCCTTCCCACACAGAGTATTCCAGCATTCCTGTCCTTTTCCCTTTCCCCTTGAACATGAAGAGGGTGGATATTCCAGGAGGTTTCTAAGCAGGTTTGTCCAGGCCAGTTTGTGATTTGCATTCCACTCTGACCATGGGGGATGAGATTCTGGGTGTGAGGTGTTCCAGGCTGAGCCCTCTGCTGTGGCTGAGGCAGCTCAGCTCATGCAGGAGAGGGGAGTGTTTGTGCTTTTCAAGAAGTTCAGATTTTTTGGGCTGTAGAAGAGAAGCTTCTGGGGGATAGAGCTCAATTTACTCCTTCTAGGAGAGGGACTGGGAATTTCAGGAATCCAGAATCACTAAGATTGGAAAAGACTTCGAAAACCATTGAGTCCAACCTGTGCCTGATCCC
>VZTZ01047223.1:0-13538 GCA_013400955.1 Drymodes brunneopygia | reverse complement strand
CTGCTGGAATCAGAGACTGGTTTATGTTGGAAGAGACCTTCAGGATTCTCTGTTCCCACCCTTCCACTGATCCAGGTTGCTCCAAGCCCTGCCCAACCCAGTCCAGGGAAATTTGGAACCCATCTTTCCCCCGCAGCTCCTTCCTTGAGGGCACAACCACAACCTCCACCTTTAAATTCCTCCTTTTGTAGCCTACAGAATGTTAATTTCTGGTCCAGCTCTATTCCAGTTGCAGGACATCTTTTGGAGAAAGAGCACCCAAGATCTGTGAACAGATGACAGAGGTGCTGCTGTGGATGAATTACAGACTCCCCCTGTGCCTAATTTAAACAAATAAATAAAATTTATAATTAAAGCACCCAAACTAAGCCAAACCAAACCACAAATCCTACAGGTGTTATTCCCTGGATCTCCTCTCCAGGATTTGTTAATGCAGACACTTCCCATGATCCCAGGAGTTCTCCTGCTGGCTGTACCACCCACAGAAAACAACTCTCCTTATTTAATATCTCATATTTTATTTTGGATTATTTTTTATTTCAGCAATTCAGCACTAGTTCTATCCATCACACCAGGGAATTGGAAATCCTACATGGAATGGCTGAGCTGAGATGAATTTTTTTTTCCCTTACTAATATATTAACTATTCTAGAATCAGTATATATATAGATATTTCTTTGAATATTCACTCCATGTTTCTCTGGAGGCTTCATTAGAAATTCCACTGCATTTGATTTAAAACATATATTTTTCTCCCCAACTATTTGAATAAGCAATGAATAAAAGAAATTCCATCCATTTCATTAATGAAGCCATAAATCAGGGGGCTGAGCTAAGAAGTTGCATTTACTGCTCACCTTGCATTATGAACGTGGGGGGAAAATACTGAGCAGAGTTCCTTCCTTCCTCCTGTCAATATCCTAAATAATTCAGGAAGGGATCTCAGAATGACTTTTCATCTGTCCATCCCCATTTCCAAATATCTGGGTTTCTATTTTCATTAGAACAGTATCAAGACTATGCAGCAGTTTGCTCTGATTAACAATTTATATTCCCAAATGTTGGATGAAAATATCCTGTGGTTTGGGAAAGCTTTTCTTGGCTGGATCCTTTAAAATTCCCTAAAAATTCCTTCAGAATTCCCTTTAAATCCCTTAAAATTCCCTTAAAATTCCCCTTAAAGTTCCCTTAAAATTCCCTTAAAAATATCCCTTAAAATTCTCTTAACATTCCCTTAAAAATTCCCTTAAAAATTCCCTTTTAAATCCCTTTAAATTCCCTTTAAAATATCCCTTAGAATTCCCTTTAAATTCTCTAAAAATTCCCTTTAAAATATCCCTTTAAATTCCCTTAAAAATATCCCTTAGAATTCATTTTAAATTCCCTAAAAATTCCCTTAAAAATATCCCTTAAAATTCCCTTTAAAAATCCCTTAAAATTCCCCCTTAAAATTCCCTTAAAAATATCCATTAAAATTCCCTTTAAAATTCCCTTAAAAATCCCTTTAAAATCCCTTTAAATTCCCTTAAAATTCCCTTTAAAATATCCCTTAGAATTCACTTNATCCCCTTAAAAATTCCCTTTAAAATTCCCTTAAAAATATCCCTTAAAATTCTCTTAAAATTCCCTTAAAAATATCCCTTTAAAATATCCCTTAAAATTATCCCTTAAAATTATCCCTTAAAATATCCCTTAGAATTCCCTTAAAAATATCCCTTAAAATCCCCTTAAAAATTCCCTTTAAAATTCCCTTAAAATTCCCTCAAAATTCCCTCAAAATTCCCTTTAAATCCCCTTAAAGTTCCCTTAAAATTCTCTTTAAAATATCCCTTAAAATTCCCTTTAAAATTTCCCTTAAAATTTCCCTTAAAATTCCCTTAAAATTCCCTTAAAATTCCCGTTGAACGGGGCCCTCTCAGCCCCGCTGGCCACTAAAACTCCTCTCGGTGACACCTTTATGGTCCCCTGCCCCATAACTCTCACTGAGACAGCTCAGGGGACATTTCTCGCTCCTGATGAACAACTCTGGGGATGAACTTTTAACTCCCCAGTTCTGGAAGCTTCCCTTTAATGACTTTTCCGTGCCAATCAGACAAAATGTGAGCACAGAACCTGACCCTGCCTTGTGCTCCCAACCTCCAGCCCAGCACTTTCCTTAGGAACAGAAGGCAAAAGGGCACAGTCCCGAAATGTTAACAGCTGGAAAATATAAAATTTTAAACACAAAGCTCATTAGGACGTGGTTTGATGTATTTAAACCTCTGGACAAGCTGAAATTGGGGTCGTTTTCTTTCCCCCCACCGGGATCAGAGTGGGGAGCGTCGCTCTAGAGAGGGGGGGAAAATAAAAGACCCTTGCAAATAATTAAACATTGCAGTCAGAACCATCATTTATTAATGAAGACAGAGCAGGTCCATGGCCAGGACCTTGAAACTCTGCTTTATGATTATGACAAAGCTGATCTTTAATTGCACCAACCAAAGACTCTTTTGTCTCCTTTTAGCTCACAGCAACGTTTTCTGCCTTCCCTGCAGGACTCTGACAAGAGATGTGCAGAGCAAGGGTCTGGCTTTAGCAAAACTCTGTCACAGCTTCTGGGAGGATTAGAGAGGAGGGGTTAAGCCTGGTATTAAAGGCTGCTTAATTGCATTATAACAAAAATGAAATTATTTTACAATTCAGGCCTTACTTTGCATTATTTACTGTCAGTTGCCATGAATCCACGTCTGTATCAGCTCCACGTGCATTAATCAAATCAATTCTCAAATCCCAGACATTTTGCAGCACTAAAACACCACAAAACATTCCCTAGCACGTCATCTGAGCTTGTTTTTCTATTAATTAGAATTATTTGGAGGTTTTTGCACAATATATAATAATTATGAGCAGAGTAGAACTTACACCCATCCTCCCGTTAAATGGATTAGCATAAACAAATAATCCTTTTCATTATTTCCTTTGTGGGTATATTTTAGTTTTAATTGCCAACTCTTTCTCCATGATACAAGGAACCAATAGGTTCTTCCAGGAGCAAAGGGATTTTTTGAGATTCTCTCCATCTTTTCAACTGAACACACTCAGCATATTCAGCTCCAAGGACTGTTCAGTTCATCCCCTCCTGTGCAGCTGCAAAATCCAGCCCAGCTCCAGAGCAACCTGAACATTCCCCACAAAGTGGGGGAACAGCAATTTGAACAAGAGACACAAAAATGGGTTCATTTTCGGGTCATGAAATTTCCAGCTGGAAATCATAACCTCACTGGTGGTGTGGATCTCTGAATCAGAACCCACTGAAGGTGCAATCCCAACTCAGCCAAGGAAAAACCCACGATCCCATATTTAAAAGGAAAATAAATTGTTCAAGAAGAACTCCCTGGGAGTGCTCAAGGTCAGGCTGGATGGGAACTGGAACAACCTGGTCCAGAGCAAGGTGGAGAGTGGAACGAGATGGTCCCTGGATGTCCCTTCCAAGCAAAACCATTCCATGATTTCATGAACAAAGAATTTCCTGAACAAGCTCCCAGATCTTTTCCTTCCAATCCACAGCATACAATGCTCGTGGAGGATTCCCTCTCTCCATGGGGGAGCAGAACAGAGCCCACAGAGCCAGGAAAAATCTCCTTTTTAACTGAACACACCCCCCAGTCACCTGCAGCCACAGAGGCTGAAGAGCTCAAGGAAGTGCTGACCTGAGAACAGGCACCAGAAAAATCTCTGGAGTGAGAAAATGAAGACAAATCTTCCTGCTTTAGCCAGTTTTTGCACAGGAACAGCTGCCCTGAGAAAGCAGCTCTGTGCAGTTCCAAGCAGCTCAGCTACCTCAGAACCACCACCTCCACCTGGAGTCAGCTGCTCCTCCTGCTCCCTTGGGGCACATCAACAACCTCAGAGGTCTGAAATATTCCATTGGAAGGTTTCTTTCCCAGAGGATTTGATTCCATGCAGGTGGGGGTGTCCACCTGCACGGCTCCCACTAAAACCAGTCACACTCAGAGCTGCCAGAGCCACACGGACACTGCAGTGACACAAGTGACACCAGACACGGTGGGGTCACCACATCAGCCAGCTGGGCAGGAATTCACTCTGGTGACCAACCTGACCTTGGGCTCTCTGGTTTCTGCTCTCCCTGCGAGGCACCTGTGCTGATTCCACCGTTCACTGCCCTAAATCATGGAATGGGTTGGAAGGGACATGGAAGTTCAAATCCTACCCCCTCCCAACCACACCTCCCACCATCCCAGGGTGATCCAAGCCCTGTCCAACCTGGCCTTGGACACTTCCAGGGATCCAGGGGCAGCCACAGCTTCCCTGGGAATTCTACTCCAGGGCCTCCCCACCCTCACAGCTGGGAATTCTTTCCCAATGTCCAACCTAACCCCAGACTATTCCAGTTTAGATCACGGCATTTAATGGCAGCTCTTTCTCCAGAACAAAGCAAACAGAATTCTCTTCTCTCTGGCTCAGGGAGCACCTCTGGAATTGAGATCCCTTGTTTATGGTGATGTTATCCAGCCCCAGCCAATCAAGTGATGTTGCCCTTCCTCTCTCATTTCTGCAGGGACAAGAGTGAGGTTTTTACATCTCCCTCACCCCACTCACAAAACCTTTTACTGCATTTTGCTGAGCGCTTTTGCTGTTTTTCCCCAATTTGAGCTGAGTACATTTCTCCCCTTCCTAAGAGCCTGCTGTCCCCTAATTTTGTTTGATGCTTTTATGGCCACTCCAAGCTCATTATGAAATGGAAGCTCCCCTCCCACGTTGTTTTGGAAAGCACCAGGACTTTCTGATTAGGGGAGAGTTCAATGCAGAGCTGCCACCGTTTGAGATCCGCGTCTGAGCGGCACCTGAGCCCGCAGACAATAAAACTGCTGCTCAGCCCTGCTGCCACCCTGTCATCAGAGCTGCCACTTAGCCCGTCCCTGGCACTGACTGCACAGCACGAGCAGCCCCAGAATGGTGCAGCACAGCTCTGCAGAGCTGTCTGAAGCGAGCAAACGCAAAAAGAACCAGAATTCAGAATGCCTGGGCAGCACAAATGTTCTGTTTACCCAGGCACCCATCAAATAAGTGCTGAATGTGCCTCCTTTCAGGGAAACTTTTGCTTCAGCTTGCAAGAGTTTTAACAAGCCCTCTGAGCCTCCCCTTCTGCTGCGGATCCCCTTATTTTTAGCAAAGACAATTAGTCTTAGACTTGCTTGTGACTAAGCACCTACAGGCACGTCCAAATTCGCACGGAAAACCACAGATCTCTGCAAATTTCCCAGCCTCTCCAGCTCTGGTGGAACAGAACTTTTGGGAGCACATCAGATGGGAAGTGGGAAACCGGGCAAGCACAGCTGGCTAAGCAATATCAGGGTTTCTCTGAGTCATTTGCTTATTTTACACTTTTAATGTCAGGAAAATACGGGGTCATCCCAGTGCATTGGAAACATCCCTCTGGCTTCGGGGGAGCAGGAATTGGCAGCTGGAAACACCCTGGAATCCTCCAGCATTTTACAGGGCGTGTGAAAGAGCTCAGAATTATTTTTTTGTAAGTTTTTCCCTCGACCTCTTGTGCCAAACCTTGCGATTTTTTAAGACCCCTGCTGCGCTGCATTAAGCTGAGCTTAATGTCCACTGAGAAGGACAGCTTTATCTTTTCGGTGCCCACATCAAAGCTGATAATGGGCACAACCATTAAATGCTGATCTTTCCAAATCTCAGCCACGGGCTCTCATTGGCTCCCAGCTCAGAGCACTCGTTTCAGCCCAGATTTTTATAATATCAGTTGAAAGGTTTAGGACCCGGCATAAAGAAAAGAAATGCAAGAGAGAGAGCAAAGATGAATTAAACATGGAAAAGTTACACAGAGCGGCTCAAAATCTTTATGAAAGTTCCCAAAGTGACCTTCTGAGGAAATTCAGGAGCAGCCCTGATAAATCTGAGTTAATTCCTGTCCCCATTCCCCAGGGATCCACGGGATTGAAGCCGTTCCACGGAATTATTTGTGTCCCACTCCAGGGTGGGTTTTTTGCAGACTCTCCTCTTTTGAAACAGTTCCTTGTGACCAAAATAGAGCAAAGCAAGGATCACATTACTCCAGAAATCAATTCCATCCCATTATTTTACCTCTTGCCATCCCACCAATAATTTATTTTTCCTAAGATAGGCTGAGAGTTCTTACAAATTCAAATGTGGCAGTGAATGATTTCATCAGATCAAGTGACTGGAAAGAGAAGGGAAAAGGGGGAGAGGACCAAAGGAAATTTCATTCCTCCCTTTCCTCCTGCCTGTTTATTTTTGGGACAGGATGTAAATTTCTGCACCTTTACCAGCCATAAAAAGTGATTTACTGAACCAAGGGAAGAAAAAAGAGAAGATTCAACAATTAAAGAACTCGGGGCTCGTTTAATTTATTTACTTTTCTAGCAGCTTCCACTTAGACCTTCAGCTCGTTACTCACCTGGAGTTTGAAAAGTGCAGATTTAGCCCTATTGCAGAGAAAGTGAAACTTTGCAAATAAATCTTTTTAACTTTCTTTTTGGTTTTTCGTTTGAGTCTTTTCGTGAGTTGGGTTCTTTTTTTTTTTTGCTGATGTTGCTCTTGCTGTTGTTTTTAAGTCACTTAAGGTAATAAGATGATAAATCAGCAATGAGAGACTCAGTCACAATAAAAACTCCTATTTAGGGCTCCAGTAAAAGAAGTTTTTTTTAACTTTCTTTTGTTAGAAGTTTGGGATTATTTTTTATTTTTTAATTGAATGTCTTACATCTAAAGTGCCTGAAGCAAAAACCGACCAGGCATTAAACTCACCTTTAGGTGCTGCTAGAAACACGTGCATTCCAAATTTAGAGGATTTGTTATTAAAGCTTAAAACAATTTAATTGAGTATTAATTGAGAGGAGGGTGATTTTTGAGGTTGATTTAGTATCTGTTAATCTGTTAATATTGATTATCTGTGATTTCATAGATCACAGATATTTGGGGTTCTTCATGTGCAAGAATTACATCAAAACCCCTATGAAATCGACAGATTTCAGGTAAATCCATAAATTCAGCATCTGTTATTCTGAAGGATACAAATAATTCAAGCAAACCCTACAAAACAAAGATAAAAGATCTGTTTTTTCAAGAAACCAAACGCTGCTGCTTTCACATTTTATATCTTGGCACGACAGCAAAAAAAAAAAAAACCATCTTTGAAAGGTTTTGCTCGAGAACTTTGGGAGAAAGTTAAACTGGAGTTATTGATCTGGCAGCTGGGCACGCTAATCTGTTATTATTTAAAGGGAGAAATAACTCTGCATGGCAGATAATCCACTTGTCTTAGATTCCACATCTCCTGCAAGAATTTTCTTGCTCGTGCATAGATTGGGTCTTATCTAGGCCTGCCTGAAGTCAATAGAGAGCTGCTTGTTTGTTTTTTAAACAGCAGCTGCACTGGGCATCTCCAGGGAGTGAGAAAGTGAAAGGATTACAGTTTTGACCCATTAAAATTGATTTATAAGAGGGATTTTTTTTTCCCCCCTCCTATTATGTCCAAGTGATGAATTGGCCTCTCAAGTTAAGGCTCTGTGAAAAACTGATTTGTCAATTGCAGGCTGACCAAAAACTATTGGAAAATTACCCACTTCAATTAAAACGTGCAATGATTTGTGTGGTTTGGCCTTTCCTTCACAGAGAGGAGGGGAAAGAAAAATGTATTCCCAGAATGTCTCATGGTGGGAAAGGGAGAGAATATCAGGATTGAAGGAGCAGCAGAGGACTTTGGGTATGACAGGAGAGCTGGGCATCCTCTCAACTTCTGCATTGGAGGGACCCAAAAGGCATCAGGAATCAGAAATAGGAGGCAGCAAAAGCCCAGAGGTGATGGATGTCTCTCAAATAAATATTTTTTAAAAAGTAAATTTCAGTTTTTGCCAGTACCTTTCCCTGACTCTCATACCTCTGTGAGATCACATTTGTGCTTAATCACGGGAATTCCAAGGAATAATGGGTAAAAAAAGACAGGAGGAGAGTAGCAAGGAGGATTTTAGGAAGGTGGGAAAGGAACTTGAGTCCTGCAGGAGCTGGGAATGCTTCAGACACCACAGAAATCTGTCCTTGGGCTGGGACAGGGAGTGACTTTCACTCCAAGGTGCTGCTGCCTCAGGCTCTGACCTTCAGACACTCCAAGGCAGAGCAAAACACCAAAGGTGAGCAGTTGGAACAGAAAAACATCACTGAGGTGTTGCACTGCTGGACACGACAAAAACCCACAGGTTTCAGAGCAGCAGTTTGAACCACCAGGCAGGACCAACCAAAAAGGGCCCTGCCCTTCTTTATTCTCTCATTTCTATCTCTTTCTTAAGACAGTCATGGATTGGTGAAAGAGGTCACCACCTCTATAAGTTCACAGGATAAAGACATGGTCAATCATCTTTCTCCGCCCCAGGGGAAAGGAATGAAAAACAATCTACAAGTTCAAAACAATCTTGGCCGGTTAGGAAAACAAGGACTGTGTTTATAGAAAATGCATGGGAACTTCTACTACAGAAGTGAAAACATAGAACACTTCAAAAAGCAGGGCGACACTTGTTCCACCATCCCTGGCACTCCAGACCCCCAGAATGTCCCTGTGGGATGCTCTGTGACTGGATGGAGATGCACAAAGGAGCTCTCAGTGCTGCTTCCCAGCAAATCCAGGGCTCTCCAAAGCTGGGCTCTCCTAAGGAGGGAGGTCCCAGTGAACTCTCAATAACCAAGTCCAACAGGAGGTGCCAGCGGTGCCCTCTGCCAGCCAGGGGGGCAAACCAGGGCTTGGAGACCCCAAATCACAAGTCCTGCAGAGCCCCTTGGAATTCCCAGTGCCACCTCCCATTCCAAACTCACTCTCCTCTGTTGCACTGCTGGCAACAGAAGAAACACGCAGGTTCCAGAGCAGCAGCTGAATCTCCAGGCACGACCAACCAAAAGAGCCTGGCCTTCTTTATTTTCCTATTTATATATGTTTCTAAAGACAATCAGGGATTGGTGAGAGGGGTTGACACCTCTGTAAGTTCACAGGATAAAGACATGGTCAATCATCTTTCTCCGCCCCCGGGGAAAGGAATGAAAAACAATCTAAGAGTTCAAAACAATCCCAGCCAGTTGGGAAAACAAGGACTGTGTTTATAGAAAATGCATGGGAACTTGTACTACAAAATTACAACCATGGAACCCTGCAAAAAGCAGGCCACCCTCCTCTGCCTCTCCCTCCTCCAGATTCATCATCAACCCCAAACCTCTCTAATTCCCACTGCTCCAACTCCTGAGATCAGTAACACTCAGATTTCACTCGCTGCGTTTTCTTTTTTCTCCCCCCTGCCACAGATTTCATTTCAATAAACAGGAATAATCTGAAAATTGGTTCTCTCATCTTTACCACCAACAACTACTTAGAGGCGCGTTGAGAGGATTAATTCCGAAGTACTCTGAAAATGTCAAGTGCTTATTAATTACAAGTTAATTGGAGTTAGAATTACATTATGGTAAATAACAATAAATTAACATAGCTGACGGGCAAGAGGGAAGGAGCAGATTTTGAACAGGCTCTGAACGAGGCTTTTGAAGAAATAAAATCTGACTGATGGCATTCAGTGAATTCACTTCTACAGAGGATGCGAAGAATTGAGAATTATTTCTTCCCACCTGCCAGCTTTGATTCACTGTTGGTTTTCTCTGATCTCTGGCCTGGAGCAAAAGGCCCCCATGACTTTTAGGAGAAGTCCAAGCTTTAGCATCAACTCCTGTCAGCTGAGAGCCTCCCAGGGAGCACCAGGGAGGATGAAGTGTGCATGGAAACACCTTTGTCCTGCAGGGGGAATAACAGGAGCCTCAGCATCCCTGAGGTGTGCAATAATCCAGGGGAGGGGGTACAGCTGACTGCATTTGGAAAAGTGAAATCTTTCCTCTGCAGCTGAATCCCCACCCTGGACTTCACCTGTGCTCAAAGGCTCCAGGCAGGAGAGCCCCCCTCGAGCTCAGAATCACAAATGAGTCAAAAACCACACAACAAATGAGTTTGTGCTGCCAGACCCAGCTCCAGGGGGAATCCAGCAGCTGCCTGGAGCCAGACACGGCCAAGTGCCAGAGATCAGGGGGTGCAAAAACTCCTTCCCTCCTCAAACCCCCCCATTCCAATCCTCCATCCCTCCTGGAATGAAGGCAGAGGATTTTGTGCAGTGTCTGTGTGAGCAGGTTCAGGACTGCACACGGAGCAGGGGAAATCTGAGGGATCAGCAGCTCAGCCAGGGATTCCAGAAGCCTTGCTCAGATTTAAAAGTTTGGTATCATTTTCCTGCTTGGATCTGAAACCTCCCTGCTCTTGAGGAGAGCAGACAATGAGATGTGCAAGAGCTTCAGGACCCCAAATTTCAGCACCCACCCTTTCCTCCCCTACAATTCCAGGGAGATGGCAGAGAGGATTGTGCATTTATCACTGGGTGTAATTCAGATTGAGTTCCTTTTCCTTTCTGAGCAAGCTCATGGGAAATTATTTCAGACAATGGGCTACCATAATTCTGGAGAAAACCAACTTTTTAAAATCTCCTTTGGCCTTTAAAATTACTCTTTAGCAAGAGAGGATTTTTATGTTCTTTGATGCCAGAAGCTCATACTTTAACTTGCCAGTAGTTAAGCCTCTTAACAAAAACAAATGAAAAAAACCTCCATAAATCAGAAAGGTTACTGGCATCAATATTCTAAATCACATTCTGAGATTGTATGGACTAAATAAATGTTCCAACTGACTGAGCCAAACAGCACATTTACATTTAATATTAGGAGAGGAAATACTGCGCTTATTTCAAAACTGTTACTATTTATAAAGATATTCTGAACGAATATCCTGAAGTGACTAAAGAGTTCAGCTCATTATTAAATAGAACATATCACTAATATTCCAGGATTTCCTTGTCCTTTTGTCTAACTCGGGCCTGCAACAGAAAAGAGCCTTTCATTCTGATTCTAATTCTTTCCGTGGGTGAAATAATCCCCTCGTTTATGAAGCATTAGCAGCAGATTAATCCTAAGTGCCTTTGCAGGGCCACAGGAGCAGGGCTGGAGTGAAAGGGAGCAAAATCCCCCTGGAGCTCAGTCCTCACTCCGAGGTTCCAGGGATGGACGTGGACTTTTCTGCAAGATTTGGGGGATTTCTGCTGTGTGTGGATCCCATTTCCACATCCACAGCTCTGTGCCAGTGCTGGACATGGACTTTTCTCCAGGATTTGGGGGATTTCTGCTCTGTGTAAACCCCATTTCCACAGCTCCGTGCCAGTGCTGGACATGGACTTTTCTCCAGGATTTGGGGGATTTCTGCTCNTTTGTTTTTTGGTTTTTTTTTAAGATAATTGTGGATTGGTCAATGAGGTTACTACTTTTATAATTTTACAGGATAGTGACATAGTCTATCATCTTTCTCTGCCTAGGAGAAAGGAATGAAAAATAATCTAGAAGTTTAAAACAATCTAGGCTGTTTACAAAAACAAGGACTGTGTTTATAGGAAATGCATGAGAACTTCTACTACAGAAGTAAAAACATAGAACACTGCAAAAATCAGGGCGACAGACTTTTCTCCAGGATTTGGGGGATTTCTGCTGTGTGTGGATCCCATTTCCACAGCCACAGCTCCATGCCAGGGCTGGACATGGACTTTTCTCCAGGATTTGGGAAATTTCTGCTGTGTTTGGATCCCATTTCCACAGCTCTGTGCCAGTGCTGGACATGGACTTTTCTCCAGGATTTGGGGGATTTCTGCTGTGTGTGGATCCCATTTCCACAGCTCCGTGGAGCTTTAAATTACAGCAGCTCCTGTGCTGGAGGACAAGGAGAAGTTGTATTTCTTATTTCCTTGAAAAGGCTCTTCTGCTTTATATTTTCTGTCCAAGATCAGGGCCAGCCTGGTGGAATTCATGATCTAATCAGAGGAACACCATGGCCATTCCCTGTGGGACACACAAATCTTGTGGGGATGGTGAGAAGGATAAATACAATGATTTAACAAAGCTGGGGTGACACAGGGGATTAAAAATTGACTATGAATGCACAGTGCCCTCACCTCAGGGCTGGGAAACCAAAGGCAAAGTCATGAGGAACAGCCAGAAGCCATTTGAGCTGAGTATTATAAATGCTGTCTTCTAAAACTGACTCCAGGGAAGGAAAAGGCTCCCCAGGGAATGGTCCCAGCCCTGAGGCTGCCAGAGCTCCAGGAGATTTTGGATACCACTCCCAGGGATACCCAGGCTGGGATTGTTGGAGTGTCTGTGCAGGATCTGGGGTTGGACTGGATGATCCCATGGGTCCCTTCCAACTCAGGACATTCTGTGATTCTGTGAAAATATTAAAGAACATGGAATAACCTGGGAGAAAACCCACTGACACTTCACATGGAGACAGCCACAGCCTAATTTAGAAATTTCTGGGCTTTTGCTTTGCAGGGTAGGAGGAGGGAAAAAAAAATCTTTCTGCAACCAACTCCTCAGATCATCTGCCTCCAGCCTTGAGAGAAATGCCATCGTATGTCAGTCTAGGCATTGATTGGCACTTCACAAGCTGCACCCAACCCTCTGTCGTGCTCACTAACTTCATTATTGGAGCTGCCTAATTAGAGGCCAAACAGCCTGAGGCAGCTGATGGCACACAGAGGGCTGCAGGTTACCCAGGGACAAGGTGGGCAGGGGCCTGGTGACATGAGGAATTCTGATTCTCAGAAAGAAATAAAAAATTATAGAACAGGGGGAAAAATCAGAACACGATGATTTTGAAATAACAGATTGATCAGGAATTCAGCCCAGCCTTCCCACTAAGCGTGTCTGTCTCCATTTATAGTCAAAAGGTTCTTAGAATCACACAATGGTTTGGGTTGGAAGGGGCATTAAAGGTCATTTTTTAACCTCCTGCCATGGGCAGGGACGCCTTCCACTATCCCAGGTTGCTCCAAACCCCGTCCAACCTGGCCCTGGACAATTCCAGGGATCCAGGGGCAGCCACAGCTCCTCTGGAAAAGCTGTGCTGGTGCCCCACGATAAGAATCACTTTTTATCCACTGTTATAAAAAAACCTGCAAAAGGCAAAAAGGCACAACTGTTTTTACAGCTTTGAGACAGAACAGTCTGGAGGCCTAAATCCTATTCCAGATACCTTTTTTTTCCTATTTTAACTACCTTTTTTTCCTATTTTTAACTAAATTTCACTAGGTTTGACAAAACACCCTCCAATTTTACAGGCATTAAAAAAACCAAAAAAAAAAAACCCAACAAAACCCAAACCACCGATATCAAACCAGCTCCCAAAGCTTAAAAGCAGCAACGAAAATCAATAGCAGGAGAACAAATCCTCTGCTTAAAACATCTCTGAAGTGCTCTTGGAACACCACGGGAGAGTTTTTAGAGTGGGGAAGAGACCCAGTGCACAAAGGGAGGGTGCTGGGGACGCTGGGGCTGGGCTGTCACACGTCCACGTGTCACACAGCAAGGCTGGCTGTCATTTAGGAGGAGGAAATCTCTCTCTGGTGCAGCCTGGCACTGTTTAACATCCTTGT
>VZTZ01047221.1:0-41899 GCA_013400955.1 Drymodes brunneopygia | reverse complement strand
AAAGGTGCTTAGAAAAGGAAGTCAATTTACTTTTCTATTCAAACAGAACACTTGGATAAACTATTTAGCTCTGACTTTCATTTATCCGTTCATAAATGGTAGAGAGGACTTCATGCAGGAATGCTGGTATTCTGTTACAGAGTAGCTTAGTAACCTAAATTTTCCTAGTGAGTATTCCTGCAGATGCATTCACATGCTGAATTTCATTGTCTAGAAGAGGTAAGCTATTAAAAANACCCACTGTGCCTGAGTGCCTGGGGAAATCGGCCGTATCACGAGCGAAGGTGGTTGGATTCAATTTGGACTGAGCTGCTCAGAAGTGACTGTCACTCCAGAGCAGTGCTGACAAGGGATCTATGTGATGCTAATCCAGTCTGCGTGGTGACAGGTGTTCTTATCAAACTCACTCAGGGGCACACATGCACTCCTGCACTGATCGCCTGACAAAGAAGCTGAGGCCAAAATACACAGGGAAACTGGCCTCATTTTCCTTTAAAATGTGTTCCAGAGAAACAATAAGAGGACAAAGAAAGAATGAATTAAGTAAACAGTAGAATTCTTGTTCTCATTTTATGCATAAGGAATTGGGCTTTGCGCTTTTTTTTTTTTTATAAGTGCTGTGAATCAGCACCTGTTTCCAAAAATTTCATCACAGAAGAATGGAAAAATACCCAGTCGACTTCAAATCAGATAAGTAAATGAAAAGAACCAATTCCTGGCCATATGGATATTTGAAATCTCAAACTTCACAGATCTCAGTATCTAAGTAAGCCCCAGAACTTGGGTTTATTGGTATAAATTCAGAGGATAATCTGATCTTCTTTAGTTCACCATAAGGACGGTTTACCATTTAGAAACCTGAGGTAAGAAATATGTAAGAAATGTAAATGTAAGAATATGCAGATCTCATTGTCCCAAGAGAAATTCCTCTCTCTCTCTCTCACATTCTTTCACATTTCATCTTTTCTGGTGGCTCAGGAAAGTGCCATCTCCTAAGTCTGCTGATTTCTGCTCCATGCCCTGTGTGGGTACTGATATCCTTCTGCTGTCCTGGCTCTGAAAACATGCCACAGTAATTCAGACCAAAATAATATAATTCTTTTATGCTAATATATTAGTACATCCCAGCACATCTCCAGCTCACACTGAAGGACTGGTTCATAGCATCTTTTAAAGAGATTCAAAGACTCAACAAAGAGAAGAATTTTCTCTCCATTAACGAGTTCAGTGGTAGCTAAGCTTGTAACAAAGACTTTTAGATGATTTTGTAAATAGTAAGGCTTTAAAAGGAAAATGTCTACAAAGCTGTTCTAGATTCCATCCAACAAAGAGACTGTATCACTCGTTTCAAAATGTTAATGTTTTTTGTCTCTTCGACTTCATTTTGGTCAAGCAATCCCATATAAGTCATCTCAGTGCAGCCATTATTTATAGCTAGTAATCTCCTTTAGCTGCCAAACCGAAACTAGATCTCCTTCACTCTTGAGCTGAAAGCGCTTTTCTTTCTACAATGTGCTGGAAATGTGCCAATTTACCAGTTCCATTAACTTAATGAGGTCTGACAGCCTGCAGCAAATTTTCTCATAATCTCTCTTGGATTTAAATTTGGTGCTGCACAAACAACTGAGTATGACCAAGTAGTTGCTTTTTAACTCTATGTATTCTAAACAAAATTCTTTACTCAGCGTAAATACAAAACAAGCTTGAGTCTTTCTAGGTGGGCATTTTTTTATTCATGCAGCAATTATTTGATTTACTGATAAACCTTTTAATCTTAACCATAATCTGAATGCTCTATTTGTGTTGATCTGTTAAACATCAGTATTAAAACTTCAAGTGCAAGTGATTTCAAGTCTAATGCTGTTGGTGGTGAGAGAAGGATGGTATTTATTTATTTTTATAATACACCTGAATAGTTATATGAGCTGTGAGGTTATGTCATGATTTTCACAGACTAATAAATAATCACTCTTATAAGGTCAACAGTAGTTTTAATGCAAGGTTAATCCTTAGCTTCTGTTTCCTAATACTTCCAATGATTACTGTTCACTGAAGGCTGTAATATGTTACTAAATTCACAAGAAACAGAATTGCTTGGCAAATTAAATGGGACAAAAGTACGGTCTTGCTTTCTCCTGCTTGAATTCTACCTTCCTACCAGTGGCAGCCATATGCTGAAGGCAAAGCTGAAAATATGGTTAATTACTCATTGCAAGGATAGTGGGGTTTTATTTGTATTATCTAAGTACATCAGGTTTCTCTAAATATGGTAAACAGCTTTAACAGCATGGCATTGTAGTAGGAAATTGCTACATTATGCTTTGGAAGTGAGCTTGCAACAAAGGTTTGGTCTGAATTTAAAATGGTCACTAATGGCTATTTCACTTCTCTGTATTAGTGCTTTGCATTGTGACATTTTCACTCTCTCACCAGCATTTCCCAAGAAGCTGTCAGTTTTGACTTGAAGTGCTTTGGACTTTACAAGACCTCAGTACTTGGGGTAGGAAGTATATTGGAGAAATACTGAATTTAAAAAGCACCTCAAGTAAAAATATGTCATTTTGGGCTACCTCTTTATCTGGAGGGTCTCATTGCATGGGCTTTGTGTGATCTGTATTTTATCACTGTATTTGTAAGTATTAACCTCACTCCATAAATATTATCAGGCTGAAAGTTTGTGCCTCAGCCCAGTCCACAGTCTTTTGGTTAACATCAAATTCTGCAAAATTAATGTGTTACTCCTCTGTTTAATATCCTTTTTCCTGAAACGGTCTATTGGTGGTCTGTTTCTGGTTTATGAGAAGGAAAAAACTTCTGGCCTCATCCCTGCAGAATCTTTCAAGAGTGTTTTACCTCATGTGGGGTATTGCCCAGTGCACTCACTGGAAATGTCCATACACTCATAGCAGCATGGAATTGTCACTGCAAGCTCTTTTTAGTTAAATTAGAAAATTTTGTGTTTCTGACTCCTGGAGGGACTCATTCTCATATAAACATCAAGTTTCCACGTGTGGGAAATTTGAACAACTGTTCATATTTAGGTAACAAAGGAGTCCAAATAGGTTGAAGTTAAAAACTCAGCGTACATGTACAATATTATGTGAAATGAATACTAACACCTTACTCTTCATACTGGGAGCCATGCTTTAATGCTGAGAGCAGGGAAGTCACCTGGATGCACCTTTTTTACATATCTGATTCCAAAATACTTACAGTATGACCATCTACAAGAGGTTTTAATTTTACGTTCCTCAGCTCTCCCAGCAATTTTTCCCCCCATCTCAGGAGAGGTCTTTCTTGAGGCCCTGAATGTACTTGGTTAACCTTAATATCTGTAAGATATTTAAAACACTATTAAAACAGAGTTTTAAGCACGATTGTGTATTTTGTTGCTGTTGTGATGTCTTGTGCTTACTCAGGCAAGTGCATTGCACAGTCTGCGGAAAAGGATATTTCAGGGAGGAGAAGGGGCTTTGTGCCCTGCTGAAGCATTGAACAGTCTTGTGGCAAGGCTGGGTGTTTCTTGCTGTGTTTCTGAAAATGTTCTGACAAGTTACTCATATTAGCTCCATGCAACTTGTTTGAAGTGATTGGAGATAAAGTGAAATATTAAAAGAATGAAAACTTTTTTCAGGGCATGTGCCCTTGAGACAGGTGGGTACTGTTAAGTGTCCCTGAACATCAAAATAGCAAGAACATGTAACCAGTGTTTAATGCCACCTGTATATCAGGCCATTATTCTTTGGACTAATGAACTTAGACTGTACCATTAACTTAACATCAGTGAGGCTGGGTTCCTGCCCATGACCCTGTTTTTGTAAAAACAGTTATTTTTAGAAAATGCATTTGGTTTTTGCACAGAATAGCAAATTTAATTGGAAATCTGTGTAATTGGAAAGCTTAGTTAGGAAGACTATGTTAAATACAAAAAGTGAGAGACAGAAATGATATGTGAGAAGAGTTGTCAATATTTAGCAGCTGTAGCGAAATCTCTCTAAACTCTCTTGTTTTAATACAGATTATGTATTCTTCTTGTGTCACTGTGCTATAAATGGTCAAATAAATGTTGCCATTCATAGGCAGACTTCTGCTTGTTCCTTGTGCCTTTATAAGCAGAGATACACAAATATTCCGTTGTATGCATATATGATCATAAATTGGGAAATAACCTGGATTATGTTTGTGCATATACAGTGTTTGCCTTGCACTTTAATTCATTGTGCTTCTAGGAGATGTTGGGCTTTAAAAATGTTAGTTCACCACTATATGCCTCCCTCATTTTTTCCCTCATGTTCTCATTCTTGATTGGTACTTCTAAATAAAAAAGAGGAATATGTTCAAATAATTTCACGGGACTCTGAATTTTTGGCTTTGCCACAGGCTTCCCATGTACCATTGGAAAAATGGTTTACTACACCATGTTTTGATGAGGGTCTGTAAAATTGTGGTTCTGGGAAGCAAGAAAGTATTTGATTATGTTTTCTCAAGTGAGAGGGCTCCATAATAAATCTACCAAATAAGTCAGGCACAGCAACTTCTAATGAACCCTTAATTTGTAAGTACTTTTTAATGGGATGAAGTTGTCCTCACCATCAGATCACAGTATTTGTAAGAAACTGCACTTTGACTTTTTAGAGACAACCTCAGCAGATGTTCAGGCAGCTGTCCTGGTGTCTAAAGATAATAGAAGGAATTCCAACCCAGTGACATCAACAGCAAAACATTTCTTGACTTCAGCAGGCCAAGATTTTACCCCATCACAGATCTGTGCTAGCTCTTGTGAAAGGACAGCTCTCCACAATTGGATAAAGATGAGAAACAATTTTAGGGCACATCCTCTTGTATTATGTCATCTCTGCCTTTTATGTTCTCTTCAAGAACTGGTGTGAATGCATATTTGAATATTTACCTTTAGTAAATGTGTGAGAGAAACACACGTGTGTGAGGAAAACAAAGCATAAATGGAATTTCCTTGACATTCTCTTGGTTCTTTTTCATTGATACTTCCAGAATATTCATTTGAGCACTGTCAATGCCAGCATCTATGTTGTAATTTTTCCTGTTTAAAGATAGGTACCATTATGTTGGATATCTTCCTCAGCTTCCCAGAACTATTCAGTCTTCTCTAAGCACATCTTTTAAATAAAAAAAAACATGACCATTTTAGATTGTTTAAAGTGTTGAGAGAACAGAGAGAATGTTCCTGTTGAATTCAGAAAAAAAAAAAGAAAGAGTAATTTCAGGTCAAAAGTTCTCATGTTCAGTCCTCGTTGCCAGTTATCTACTTACGTGAGGGTACATTACAAAAACTAAACAACTACATGATATTATATAATCCACATGTTTTTATTTAAGGCTGTCTTAGTAACCGAGTAACACACATGAGTGACACATAATAGGGCAGATTATTTTATTCCAATGTATTTGTACCAGTTATTTTAGCTATCTCACAAAAATTTTTTTGAAATGCCACTGACTTGAAGAAGGTGTTTGGACTTCTGGCCTTTGGGCCTTTGAGTTAGAAGCAGATCTGCACATTTGAAAGTGGAAAAGCATCTCGAATCATACATATTGTA
This sequence comes from Drymodes brunneopygia, assembly GCA_013400955.1. Classification (NCBI taxonomy): domain Eukaryota; kingdom Metazoa; phylum Chordata; class Aves; order Passeriformes; family Petroicidae; genus Drymodes; species Drymodes brunneopygia. The sequence goes on along the minus strand of VZTZ01047221.1, from coordinate 36,323 downwards.
TATAAAATCCTTGCAAAAACCAAGAAACTTGAAAAGGCCTGACATCATTTAGGGGATACAGTATTTCCTCCATTTTGTATTCAGTTTCTTTTTTCCTTCCAACTACTCTTAATATTCTTAATACTCTTAATATTCTTCTTACCTGATAAAGAAGAGAACTAGCTCTGTGGCTCAGTGGAAGCACTCCAATAATAAGCAAACAAATATATATTTATTCATATACACACAGAGGCAGAAACTAAAGCTATTTTTTCTGTTAAAACAGTGAGGATTATACTATTCTTGCTGGTAAAACATTCTGTGTTGTGCTGATTAATGTGAAGCGAAATAAGATTCCATTTTTAATCTAGAAGTTCATATCTGTGAAAATCAAAATAATAAAAAGCTGTGTTTTGGAAACCAGATAGGGGATTTTCGCCTTATTATATATATTTACCTTGTAAGAAGTCAGGAAGCTAAAGGGCTGTCCAGGTATTGTTTTTACATAGCTTAATTTGTGATGCAGCCATAACTATATAAGAAATACTTATTACTGCATTTGAAGATGGACTTTATAGTACTTTACTTCAATAATTTTGAGTATCAGAATAAAAACAAGCTTTGGGTCAGCACTTTGTACTAGAAAATACTGTCTGTAGCCAGATAGCACTTAAATTTTATTGGAATGTGAATCTTAGGCTGCAAGATTTGTTCAGAAGTTCTGCAGGTGCTGTTGACTAGTATACATTGTAACTGCATTCACCTCATCCCAGATTCAGGGTAACATTCTGATGTGAAAAATCATCTAGGATTTTATTTGGCCTTTATTTTAGACCTAACTGTAAGCAAATAATTGTCCTAATAACTTGGCATCACTATGTCCCTGGAAAGCAGCAGCTACAGGTGTCAGTCCAGACTGTTGTCTAGGATAAAACATTTCAGGACCTTTGGTACCCCTGGGGAAAAAAATGAACTCTGTGAAAAAAAAATCTTAACTTAGTCACCTAATTATTCAAATTAAAATTATTTTTATTCATTGTTGCTCCATTTTGTCTGGTTTGTGTATATATACACACAGGTAAATACTGTTATAAAGAGGACCATATTTAAACTTATAAAATAAAAAGTATTCTGAGGTGTATTTAGACTTGCATTTAAACACAGGCAGAGGCCATGTGGTTACAGCACAAGTAAGGCAAATTTGATAATCTGTTCTAGAGAGCAATGTCATCTTAGTCTTCTCAATAAAATAGCAGTGGATAAACATTCCAAGAATTGAGCAAAAATTGCCTCATGTGGAGCCTCTAAGACTCATCCAAATCTCCTGGGTTTTCAAACTGGGTCATGAAAGTCTCGAGGGAAAAGATTTTGCGCTGATTTTTTGTTTGTTTTTTCCTGCTTCCAAAGAGGACTGGAAATTCTACAAAAATATCCCTTATTGTGGCATTTTATCATTGGTGCTTTATGCCTTGACTTGAAAACAGAAATAATTAGTGTGAAGAAAAGATATTTAAGCCTTTTTAAATGTAAAATTCCAAGAGTTTTCCAAAGACCAAACCATTTGTTTCTGGTTTGGTCTGAGATTAAGTGAAATGATTTCTGTTTCAATTAAAGACCAGACTTTTATTGGTATAAGGCAACTCTGAGATAGATGAGTAATTGGTAGGGTTTGCCTGAGTGTTTTCAGTTGTCTGCATCTTTGGGAATTTATTTAGTGTATTTAAAAAATCCCAGTGCTTCTAAGAAGTGCTAGAGGCTGAAATACTCAGTTACATGCAAAAAGCATGTTAAAAAAAGCTCATTAAGCTCTGCTGTTCTTAAGAGATGTAACTTTTCATAGCCCGTAACTTTTCATAGATCATAACTTTTCATAGCTCTCTCTCTGGCATTGCTGCAGGGATAAATTGCCCATGGGATGAGCTGCAGACACATCTCCAGAGCTGCTCCCCAGCAGACTTGAAAGGCCCTGGCTTGAAAGATGTCATCCCTGAGTTCCTGACTCCTGAAATGCACAGCAGAGTCCCCGTGTCGTGCACGGTCATCAGGCATTTTCTGCCCACAGGGAGCTGGCTGTGCCTGGCTCAGCGTTTTCACATAAACCAGCAAACAAACGCAGATTTTTAAGAGCTTCCCATTACGGCACACCAGGATGGAGTCTCTCTGGCTGTAGTCACTCAAACTTGTTTGCAATTTGTCTGGGTTTGGTTGAATTTTAAGCAGTTTATCAGCTTGGTTTTCCTTGCATTCTGGCCAGACTGTTATTTCATTTAAAACATGATCAGTGAATCATTCAAGCTGGAAAAGACAATTAAATTAATAAAGTTCAACCATTAACCCAACACTGCAAGTCCACCATCAACAGTAAGAAAATATCCTATCAATGGTAAGAAAATAATAACAAGCAATGAGTAATTAATGCGTTTTATACTTGCCTGTGGAAAAGTTGTAGATCTGTTCAGTTTTTCCACAAAGCAAAACATCTGTAAACTGGTTGCTGACATTACAATTCAAAGTCTGGCTATAAATACCACCAAGCTTTTTCCTGATCCAAATCTTACACACAAAATCCTCCAAAGCAGGCTGTATCTTTTTAAGCCAAGCTACTCTAAGAACCTGCAAAGAAAGAGAAAAAATACAAATATATTAATGATTTGATTATGCCATTAACCCACAACTTTTCACAGGATCAGACACCTCAAGACCAAAAAGGGACTTGCAGACCTGCAGCCCAATAAATACTGTGTTGCCATTACTTGTAACATATTTTAGTGTGATATTTACTCTTATAATCTGTCAATTGCTTACTATAGGATATTTAATAGGATTTTAAAGTGGAATTTGGGATACATGAATTGTTCATCAACAAATTCCAGGAAAATCTTTACTAACTCAGAAGTGCTGGGTGAAAAGGCAACTTTAATTTTCTTCCAGTGTTCTTTCTTCTGTATTCTAAAAGCCATGCAAAAATTGAGTAGTAAAATTATGTAGGGGAAAAGAAAGGGGGTAGGAGGGCGAATATCACGTGCACTTGCACTTTTGAATGTGGAAAAGCCTTGATAATTACCTGTTTGCACAAATACCTGTGGTGTTGTTCAGGCTGTCATTAATGTCTCAGTAGATTGACCTGGTAAGAGCATGGTTTCATAAACTGGAAGGAGAGAAAAATAATATGAATAAAAAGGGCATATGAGGGGGAAGAGCAAATACAGCCCCTGAGCCTGGTTTTGCTGAAACCACACCATCCACAGATGGACTACCCTTGGCTGGTTTTCTCATACCATCCTAGTCAGAGAGGAAAGCAGCATTAAACCTGAACAAAAAGCTCTTCAAGGGGCGTGGTAATGCTATGCCACTTCTTGCTATTGTTTCAAAGCTCCTAACTGTTTTTTCAGTCCCCAAAGTGAGCAGGGCTTAGTAATGAAGACTGAAATTAAAGACCTGAATAATGTAAGCTGTGAAATCAACTCTTTGCTGTTGATCCGAGGGTGGCATAATGATTGTGCATTAGTGCCTTCAGTGCTGATAGACACTCCATGAAGCTCTAGACCACAAATGAGCCTGGTTTTGTTTCGGTGTTCCTGCTTCCTCTTAGCCTGCTCTCCTCTCAGCACTTGGACTGTGAATAACTCTTGGGTATAAAGGCAAGGTGTAAAAGCAGCTGGTAGAAAAGTACTACTGATTTTCAGTGCACTTTTCCCATTTCACACTTCCCCACTTTCTCAGATTTTCAGTGAGGCATCACTGAGGTATCTATTGAAAGTCTCCTCATCTTCTCACCACCTTAAAATACTTTCTTAATTTTGGTATTTTCAAAATCAAATTTTACTCCTTTTTTCTCCAGTTCTTGTTTGCAATTTGCTTTCATAGCAAATTACATACATTCATACATTACTATGTATATTAGCAGATGTAAATAGATATTTTTATGAAATAGTCAGTCAGGAATGGAATCATTTATGGTCTTGTACTGCAGTGTATCTGCAAAGTGCTTGCTAGGAAGTGCTAATTAGGTTTGGTAAGTCCTTTTTCTTACAAAACAGCTCTGGTCTTGCAAAAGTGTGAAAGAACAAGTTTTTGTTTGGTTTTAAGACATCTGTAGCATTAATTTAACACAGAAAGCATGGTTACAAAACCAAGAGCTCCATTGAAACCCTAATTTTACTATGTTCCTATTCAGCATTTGTGCTCCTCAAGATATGAGGGTTATATTCTCCGAGCTGTGTTCAGTTGTCAAGAAAAAGATGTTGTGCTGCCAAAGAAGAAGGAGAAATAGGAAAAGGTTCTGCTGCAGAATTGTTTGGCAAAAGGTAACAAGAAAGGAAATGTGGAAAGACATTTGCACAATTATTGAGTGGTGGCACACAGAGTGAAAACAGCTGAGATTTGATGGCTGAAGTCACAGTAAGCTATGAAGGGCTCTGAAAATGGGGATAAATAACTTTTGACTGATACAAGAGAGAGTAGGAGCCCCAGGACATATCCAGAAAACATAAAGAGCTAATGTGAAAGAAAGTGGGTAGAGAAGAGAGCTGGCTCACAGGGATATGGAGAGAGGAGAGGAAGGCCTGATGCAGTGCTCTTCTAAGACTTTCAGGATTGCCTAATTAAATCAGTGAAGTTCTGATTTGAACCAGCTGAGGGTTTGGCTAACTCCTGATTCTACCTCTTTTGTAGGAAAGATGCCTGAGAGCGAGAGCCATGTGTGCACCTATTTTACACAAAAAAAAAAGGGAAATTCTAGTATTTCTACAATAAATAAAGCCCACCTAAAACTGGCCAGGATCAAGGCATTTCTGTTCCCTACACTGAGCGTGACTGAGCTGATGCTCAACCCTTACCCAGGAATTATTGCTTTTCAAAAATGTGTGTTGCAAGGCTGTAAAGTTACAAAGTAATCTGATATTTTTAACAAAGTATTCAACTGTTAATCGTTTTGTACACATCATCACATATTTACACAATGAAATAGGAATAGTAAGAAAAATGGTTTTTTCTATGTAACAGAAATTAAATTGAAATGTATAGCTGGACTTGTTAACAGTTTCTTAATTAAGAGGGGGGAAAGTAATTAAAACACATTCTGCTTTCCATATCTAATTTACCAGAGAATAATTCTAGTAAAAAAATTACATTGTTGAGTTGTGCTTGTGCTTTGAAGCCACAGAAAGAAACAGAGTTCACATACCAGAGTAGTCAGTCCCAGCCAGTTTCTGTCTCCAGCATATCAGCTCATAAAATTCCCTGCCTTTTTGCAATAGTAATAACACAGTGTATTCCTTAACTGTTAGATTGAACAAGAGAACTCAGATGTTTTAAGTCAGATTTTTCAACACAAAAGACATGAAACTGATTAATAAGTGTGAATCTAGAATCCTCCACAATATATAATCTACATTTACTGTCTTAAATGTCTTCTTGTATGTACAAATTTTCCAAGTTTCTACTGCTCCCTTGGTATTCTAAGCCAGTGTGTAGGCTCAGGCCTGTGTTCTCCCCTTGGCTTCATGATTGTAGTCCTGCACCCACTGTGGCAATATGGGGACCTAAAACAACTTGGTAAAGTTAGGGAGGAACTTTTCNCCCATTGGCTAAGGTTGAGTTCCTTTTGATTATGCACTTCTCTAATGTTCTTAGGTAGCTATTTCTTCACTTGAAAAAGATTCAGGTGCCCATCATTCCCACTTTAGGGATATTTTTTCTATCAGTTGCAACCTTTTCAAATAAGTCCAGGGACACCCTAGCTTTTCATCAGGAAACATGGACAGAAGTACCATTTCACTGAGCTGCAGCCAATAAAGGGACGGAGCTTGAATTACCACAGGCAAATACTGAGTGTGCAGATGAGTGATCTTGCAGTAAGCTTAAAATTATTTTTCCTCTTCTCCTGTCAACCATCCTGGGATGGTTGGTTTAAAGTTTTCTCTAAAATGTTACACTGGGTAGAGATTTAACATGACATACCATCATACTTTATTTTAATCTGGGCCCATTTCTGGTTTTAATCACACCATTGTGTTATGTATGTGAGTGAATTTATGGAAGTACTGGAACTCTGACTGACAAGGTATAGACTAATGCATCTTGGCAATGCTAATATTCCAGTCCATTATTTTANGGTTTAAAAATAAAAGACATGACTATGGTTATGGAGATGTGCTAACACACCATTTGACATGCCAAATGTTGGTCATAATTTCTATCTTACACTCTCTGTGTTCCTCAAATCTTTCTTTGCAATTGCATAAAAGAACTTTAGCAAGATTTTTCAGAGGAGCTGAAATTTTTTCAGGTTGCCCCTCTGATTACTGCGGCACAAAATTATAGCCATGACTGCATTTCTTGGGTGCTCTACAACATGCCCATTGGCTAAGGTTGAGTTCCTTTTGATTATGCACTTCTCTAATGTTCTTAGGTAGCTATTTCTTCACTTGAAAAAGATTCAGGTGCCCATCATTCCCACTTTAGGGATATTTTTTCTATCAGTTGCAACCTTTTCAAATAAGTCCAGGGACACCCTAGCTTTTCATCAGGAAACATGGACAGAAGTACCACTTCACTGAGCTGCAGCCAATAAAGGGACGGAGCTTGAATTACCACAGGCAAATACTGAGTGTGCAGATGAGTGATCTTGCAGTAAGCTTAAAATTATTTTTCCTCTTCTCCTGTCAACCATCCTGGCATGGGTGGTTTAAAGTTCTCTCTAAAATGTTACAGTGGGTAGAGATTTAACATGACATACCATCATACTTTATTTTAATCTGGGCCCATTTCTGGTTTTAATCACACCATTGTGTTATGTATGTGAGTGAATTTATGGAAGTACTGGAACTCTGACTCTGACAAGGTATAGACTAATGCATCTTGGCAATGCTGATATTCCAGTCCATTCTTTTACACTGTGGGTTTTTTATTTAAATTTTAAAAAAATCAAGAAGATGGCTGTGTCTTAGTATTCAAGCTGGAACAGGCTTTTCTGGGTTTGGAGTTTTTTGTCCAGTGAGTCATAAGAGAGGCTAAACTGATACAGAAATAATTGGGGATCTTAAGAAATAATAAATAAACAACATGTCATATTAATGCTCTTACATATTTTTGAAGAGAAATTATTGCTAATGTGTTAGTATTAGTTCTCCTATTGCCTGATTAAGGAGTTTATAACATTACGGTGAGACGACAGGCTGCTAGTTACTTCTTTCCCAGTGAAATATAGCCTGATATTCAAAACCAGAGGCCTGTGTTTGCCAAGTCTTGCTCTATAGGAGAGATCCTAATCTCAGTAAGATAAACTGCTTAAATAAAAGTTGATGAAAGAACAGTCCAAAGACTGGATTATGCTCTAACAGTTTTACAGTGCTTTGCTTTAGCACAATTCTGTGCTTGTGTCCTCAGGGAAGTCTAAACTACTCAGTGTTTACAGAATTGTATTAATCTTGATTTTTGCCAAGTTAATTTCTGTTCAGTATTTGTATACTCATTTTTATTTTATACTGGGAAGGAATTATGGGGAAAGGGTTAAGAGCATGCTTGCTCATCATCTGTTTTAAATCCATAAATGTGAGCCCCTGTGCTGTTTCTGGGTTTCAGATTACACTCTGTGATTTATAGGGAAAGGCTGTTCTCCACAAGTTGAAATCCCATATGTTTCTCCACCATTGTAAAATAACAAATCCCGGAGAATGCTTCCAGTTGCAAAAATTGCAGTTTTGAACTACTTTTGTAACTGCCTTTTTTCCCCTGAAGTGATGGCTTTGACAAGGGGAGTGAAGTCCCCTTGTCTTGCTGCCATCTTTCCCCATTTGCCGAGCTTTCCATTGCAGCTTGCATGAACCCCAGCAACACCCTCGTGTTTGAGGCCCTCTATCAGTTTATTTTTGGAGGCTACACCCACTAAAAAGTGCAGCTGTGAGAAGACACTTCTATCACTGTGCATAAGTAACATCCAGAGCCCCTGCAGAGATGGCAGGCCAGCAGCCAAGTGACCTAACAGTGCATCAGCACCCAGTCCCTTCTGCTGTCCCATGGTGAAAACAAGAGCAGAGTTTGGCTTCACGTTTTGTAGTGGATTTCTGTGGCAATGATGGGGGGGTTTGGATACAGTTTGATTTCAGAATTCAGTGCTTAGAAAGAGCTTCACAGCAGCTACTTCCACCTTCTCTGTTCCATTACTGAGGAGCAGGAGAATTTGCCAATCACTTCTGTAATAAAAATACACATGGAAAACGCTAGGACTTCTGAAATAATATAATCACTGATTTTGGTAATTATTTAAATATTGCTGTTCACATCAATGGCCTTTTCCTTGCAGATATTTTTCCTGCTGTAATTCCTGTCTCTGCAACAGGACATCTGCTTCATTTTTTCAGTCACAACTGTGCAATGACTTTCATGTGTGTTGAACAGCTGAGATACTCTCTCTACTTTGCCTTGGTAGAGTAGTTGAACTTCTGAAGATATAAAAGTGACTATAACCTCTTGCCTGTGATTGGTTTTACAAATAAGAGACAATATTTTTACATCTATTCACCATTACTGAAAATACACATATCACTGAGATGTGGGAAAAAACTGGAGGGGGTTCTGGCTAAAGTCATGGTGTGAGGTTTAAATAATGCAATATTGCTTTGACCTTCCATGGATCCCCTATGAGCTGCACTGGGAGTTGACCCAATGAAAGCTTATTTCTTTTGTCTCAAAACAAAAGGTTAAATGGGATGGCAGCAGTAGTACTACATGATGAGTCCTAATTAAGATGTGAGATACAGCATAAATTAAATTAGCATGTGTTATGTAGAGTTGAAAGACATAATTGAGAATAGAAACAAATAGTTGAGAAATCTCGATGGGTTGCATCATTTTGATGCTTTTACATCTCACATTCAGCATCAGATACTTTTGTGTACAGTTTGCATCTGAGGTGCATTCTGAGCTATGCAATTTAAGCCAAATAGAAAAGTCAAACTCAGCCTTGAGTTTGCAGGGGCCTTGTAGTTCCCTACAATGAGTATAGCAAAGAGCTACTGTGCAGTGTGAGCAACTTCTTGAGCATAATGAAGCAGTGTAACATCAGCGGGTTAAATATTCAAAGGTTATTGTAAGTTTAATAGGCAAACAATAGACAAGCAAGTAGACAGAGGAAATATGGTTATTTCTTCCTAGTGCCTCTCAGTGTAGCCCTGCATTTTCTTGTATAATTCAGAGCTGTAAATGACAAGCTCTGCAAAAAAAATGTATTATTTTTAATCTGAAAAGATGGCTTTTAACCAGAGGAGGCAAAATAATAATGTTCATGGCTCCCTGTGTGCACTGAACAAAAAGCTCTGTTGTGTTCTGAATTCAGCCTCTTTAGAAAGGGAGTTTAATGTGTCAGGCTGTGTCTGTAAGAGTGCTGTATGTTATTATTTACTTATCTGTGATCTCATTTGTGTCTTGCTACTTTCAAATTACTTGGCCTTGAAACCGTGTGAAAAAGCAACAGCCTTCTAACTCAATAAGATGCAGAAAGTGAAGAGCTGAATAAAGGTTCTCTGTGATTTGATATGGGCATCAATATGAATTGGTATTTGATAATGACTTCACCAAAGCTGGGAAACAAAAATCGATTCTGACAAAAGGGGAACTGGCTTGTATATTTTTCCTGCTTTCTCTTTTCTTTTTTCCTGGTTTTTCAGTCACTTCCAAAGATAATTCTGTTTTCCTATTTTTTCTCCCCATGTTCTTTGTGCAGCTCTTCATGTCCTAGTTACAGGAATAAGTTAAAATGGAATTGTGAAAATATACAGCAAAGGCAATTTACGATGTACAAGAAATCTCGTGCTCTTGCCTGATTTCCATACAAACTATCCTTGTAAGGGTTGTGTTCTTAGCTACCATCACTGTGGGCAGACCACAAAGGAAATCTCTGATGCGACATCTGTTTGCCCCAGCATGCCATTAGTTCTGACAACCTACACCTGATCTTCATCCTAGCTACAGCAGTTTGTCTTAGTTCTAGACATATTTTGTGTTGGACCATTTTCCCCAGGGAAAGTTGAACAAATTTAAGCATGACACTCCAAAATCCTATGCTGTTTAGCTATTCTGGATCCTTTTAGGTTTAGTTGGAAATCATTTTTTCGTTTGTTTTTGTTTGAAACATCAAAATCCCCCTAAAGGAGATGTTCTTTTTTAAACTTGTCCTTTTTTTGTGTGTCTTATAAATCCGCAAGCCAAGTCAAGCTAAGTCAGACTTATCTGTAGAGAAAAGAGGATTGCTATGACTACATGAAAGGATTTCTCAGTTAAACCCATGACTTTTGAGAAGGGAGACATGAAAGCTGCTGTAAAATAAAATACAAATCCATTAAAAGATGACTGTGGTTTTAAAATTACATATTTTAAATAAAAAAAGACAAACCACATATAGTGGGGAAATTACATAGTGGGGGAGGAAGAGTACAAATGTTAATTCAACTTCAGCTAATTCCCCATAGGCTAATGTTCAAAATTAGTAAACAATCAAACTGTTTACTGGCTGAAGGGTTCACCAAAAGCCTGAATTTGACATTACTCTTGCAGAGCAATTTTTTTACTTTAGAATCACTGATACTCCTATGGAAGTCAGCCCCTGCATTCCCCTAGGCTGGGAACAAAAATTACATTATGAGACATGCATTTAAGTCAAAGAAACATTTATTTTTAAAATTAAAGCCTTGAAACATAATATTCTATAGAAATTTTTCATCAAATGTATTCATAGAAATAATTAGCTATTGTTGTTGAATTATTCAATGCTTAGGTGAACAAATTCATTTGATGAAATCTTACCCATTCATAACTAATTTACAAGCATGAACAGGAGTTCAGCAGATATAGATCTTTCATAAACAGATTGTTTGCCAGTAATTACTAAAATGCCTTTGAATGCTAAGACCAAAGAAGTTTTGAAAATCTAGCTTACCTGCTATTTGTGATTTTTCTTGTTCTATGTATATCTGTTATTTCTGTAGTCTTATTGCTCTTCAACCTGTGAAGGCACTGGTGGTAAGGACCATGGGGGATGGATGAATTCATGCAAATTTCATTTGTCTTGTCTCTGGTTTCTAACTTTGCTTACACTGAAAATGTTACGGGAGCATTTATGAAAATTCCAGGGAGCCTACATGAAGAATGTAGAGAGACTGTTTACATGGACAAGTAGTGACAGAACCAGAACAGGGGGAAGTGGCTTCAAACTAAGAGAGTGGGTTTAGATGAGGTATCAGGAAGAAATTCTTTTCTGTGAGGGTGGTGAGGCACTGGCACGGGTTGCCCAGAGGAGCTGTGGATGCCCCATCCCTGATAATTCTCAAGGTCAGGTTGGAGGGAGCTCTAAGCAACCTGGCCTAGTGGAAGGTGTCCCTGTCCACAGTAGGGGATTGGAACGAGATGATCTTTAAGATCGCTTACAACCCAGACTGTTCTATGATTCTGTGTAAACTAAGCCCATTTAATTAAACCTCAGGTTTGTAACTGTTTTGCTCTTCAAACGTCATCATACTTTCTTAATGCTTCTGGGCAACTTTTACTGGTTTATCCTTAGGATAGTTTTTGCAAATCATTTATGGGCCAGGCTATGTGTAGAGAGCCTCCAGTAAACTGATCATAATGAAGGCAAACAGCAGTTGCTAAACTAGCAACTAATGAAAGGAGAAGCTGGGTAGTCGACAATATTGAAAATAATCAGTGATTCTGATTTTGTCCCTGGGTATGGTGATCAGGCATTTCCTATTTCAGAATACACAGCCATGCGACCTAATCTCTTCCAATTTATGAAATCTAAAATGTTGCTCAGTGCAGAGAGATTCCCATCAACTGGGAATGGGCAGGGAATGACAGAATAACCTTGAGCCACAGCAAATTCTATACCTAAAGTGCCTGGAGGACTAACAATGGAAGATTTCATTAGACTTAAATGCACTAATGAAATGGTTTAATGTAGTTACTCTGAATCTCATCCACCAGATTCTGTGACAAGGAATGTTTTTCAGTGCCTGAATGGAAAAAAATACTTCAGTTCCCATGTACAACATATGATTAAAAACTGATGCATTAAAGATAAAGCTCAAATCTAAATGATTACTGCCAAAAGCTTCAGGCCAACCAACTTCAGTTTTCTTTCTTAATACTTTACCCTGTCCCAAGTCAGAAATTTAAGATGACTGCAGAGAATTTAAATAGGTTTTAAAAACCAAGCCTGACTTCAAATCAGTGTTAAGTTTACTGAGAAATGGGAAATTTGTAAAAGATATTATAACTCTGTGGCTCTCTCCAACTGAGTTTTGGTGCTTGTTAAACTCATTCTGAATAGACAGCACTGACCTTTCATCTCCGATAACATCAGCGTCCATGTGCGTTGGGAGGTCTGTGCCAGACATTATGGTCCTGATAATGAAATGTTCTGCACATGAACAAAAAGGCAAGTGTTATAAATAGGAAATTAGCACCACCTTTCCTCTGCCCTGGTGCTTTAATATTTCTGTTAACACTAAACCAATATGTAGAACACCTTCCTGAGATGAAAAGGGGAACAACTTCTAATGGAATTACTAAGGGTTTGGTGTAAAATTTAGTAGCTTTTGTAAGGACAGTAAATATTTCTAATTAATAATTGGTTTTCCTTTCTTATTCTTTATCAGAATAACTCTGTTTCAGAATGGGGATTAATCTTGTAAATCTTAATTTTTTTAAAAAGGTTTTATTTTTCTTGAATCCCAGAGTAGCTGAACCACACACCTGCTTACTTCGTTTTTCATAAAGCCACACAATTTTTGCTACCAAAAGTTTTAGCCTTTGTCCCAGAGCATTCTTCTGGGTGGTCCTGCGTGTCCCCTGGCAGGAAGAAGATAGGTGGGTGCTGGCTGAACAGTGACATTCAGTGTGGCTGTCAGTGAGTGTGGGACTGGGGAATGAGCTACAGCTTCAGAAACCTACTAAGGTTGTGGCTGATTGTGTTGGGGAAAATGAACAATATGTAGTCAAATGTACAAAAGTCTGAATTGCAACAGTTCGGAGCATTTATTAATGTGTAACAACTTTTCAACCAAATGGGATTGTTGGTTGAATTACATAAAGTATTTCATCATGCTTGTTTTCCAATTTAAGTGAAATTCCAGTTCAGATTTCTGATGGACTGATGAAGAGATCAGGTTTCCTTCAAGTGACTGGTTGTAGGTTAAGTATCTTAACAACTAAAGGAAGCAGGAAAAACTAAGGATTTCAAGTCATTTAATTCTGCCAGGCTTTCTTTTTTTGATGTGGGTGCTCAATCCATTGTATTTTGTTGCCAGGGTTTTTTTTATCCTCATTTCCTACGCTTTGAATAGCACCTGTATCCACAACAGGTTGTTTTTCAGTGCACATATAAAGCAGACCTAGTTTATACCTGCAAAAAATGTAGGTTTGTATGAATCTATTGGCCCTGTTACTACTAGGATGGTGTTCTGTTGCTGGATTGTTACATCCTTCTTCCTTCTTCTGGATTCCATGGGGTTATGACAATGTTGTAGGTTCCTTGGTAGCTTCAGGACCTAATTCTGTGAGTTTAAGTCCATGAGAAATGTCACATAGCATGTGCTGTATTCAAGGTGATCTTGATGTCCCATTCATATTGAGGAAGTAAATTTCTGGTAGCCAGTGAAAGCTATTGACAGCTTTTCTTCAGAAGGGTGCAGGCTGAGAAGTTGTCCAGTATCAGAAATAATAATATTCAGCTTGATTTTAAAGGCCTTCTGTGTATATTACTTTTTAAGGTAATGTGCTGCTGGTTGTTAGAATCAGTCAAATGGTGTTTGGCAAGTTCCTTCAAGTGTCAGTAATGACATTAATAGGTATGGTGACGATGAGGCTCAAAGCCTGATGAATACTCAGGAGAGGAAAAGAGTTTTGTTGCCAAAAGGGCAAAAGCCGTGCCTGCTGACCCTGTTGCTAATGCACTTGTCCAACAAGCTTTGCCTCTAAGTCAGGCAAAACTAAACATCTGAAAATGAGGGATTGCAATGGCAGGAGAGCTTGGATCACACAGCTACACCGAAGCAGGGAGGCTCTCTGGAGTATCCCAGCAGTCCCCAAAAGCCCCTTCCACATCATCAGAGACTCACTGTGCACAGCAGTGCCTCTCCAAAGGGTGTCTCCTGCCAGCTGTGGGGATGGACACAGCAGGAAGGTGAGGTGCTGTCTCTGACAGCACACTCAGGTGAGGTCATTGCCAGCCACACTCCTAAAAAAACCCAAATATTCACAGAAGTGAGGGCAGTAATGTATTCAGTGCCTATCTGATGTCTAAGCGTGCTCCATATGCCCAGAGGCTGCAGACAGCCCCTCTGTAACCAAAATTCAGATATGTCACAAGTGGCTGAACAAACAAATATCACCAGTTAATGGTTAAGCTCTCAATTTACTAAAGCATTTGTTACCAGTTTGCCAAAGAGATCAAACAACCGTGAATCATAGCCTTGGCTACTAATTAAATCCTTTATTCCCTTCTCTCATCGCAGAAGCATTTAATCTTGGGGAATCAGTACAGCCTGTTGTGCAGAGTTACATTTTACGGCATAAGCAGAAACAAGCTTATTGTAAGGCTTCCTACTGGAGCTGGAAATGGGAAGGATTAAAATGAGAATATTAACTTTCCCTCCTGGCATGGTAGTTCATGCTAGCACTGAAAAATGATTGATGGTGAATAGCTGCATTGGAAAATCATTTTGGTGGTGTAGCTTTGTTACTTCACTGAATGGCAAGTATCGTTTTTATTATCCGCCTGCCTTGCTTATAGATGGGACTTGTCCTCTAGATAGAGAATGAGGGATTTGGTGTGCTCTGCTGGTGACTGGCTGTCCCAAAGAAAAACGTTTTACTCAGAAATAATGGACTGTGAAGAACACTCCAGAGGAAATGAGGCATAAACTAAAATACTACAAGCAGTTTTATGGTAATTCAAATATATTTTTATTTGTCAAAAGATGTTTTTGTGTGCTTTTATGAATAGGATGTACAGCTGCATGATATCATACCTTTGATATTTACTAGAAAATTAAAGAGTGTTTACCTTTTTGGCTCCCATCTCTGTGAAGTAGAACTTAAAAGCCCAAACACTTTATTTGCTTTGGGTTTTGGGGAAGTCATCCAAGTCCCCAGCAGCAGAATGACGCAGCACAGGCTCACAGAACACGGATACCTTGAACTAGCATTAGGCTAACTCTGTCCACTGGGAATTGATCCAAGCACACAGCCATCCCAGCCAGGAGTAGCAGATTTCCATTTTTGTAACCTGAACTGTGATGTTGCAGTCAGATCTGTGGGAGCAGGGGCCTGGAGACAGTGTCTCTAAGACACCTCAGGAAGGTGTTAAGAGGGAAAAAGCTTCCTAGGCAGACCCAACTGCAGGTTTGGTGCATAATTATTGAGGTACAAGCGATTTATATAAATACACTTAGGGGTAGCCATCTGTAGACCTGTGGTGAAAAGCTTTATGTTATTAGCTTGAAAAGCAGTGCATATCATGCTGTTTCTGGAGAAAGTAATCTCTTCTGTCATTGCTAAATCTGAACAATTTCTATAACAGAAAGAACTCACTCAAGAGGCAATAGCTAGAAATAGGAGATGATGGCTCTTTTTGGTTCTGTTTTTAGCTTTGCAGAAAGCTGTTTTTCTACTAAAAAGGGTGAGTTTTCAGAAGGGGAATACCCCAGCTACACCTATTCAGAGGATAGACATCCACCACTTGCACATGCAGAACTTTGATTGGCTGGAGGAGATCTATCCTGAGGAAGCACCTGAATACTCACTAAAATTCCAGGTTATATTTAGCTGAGGAGGCTTGGATGATACCAGGCTATGTCATACTAAAGACCCAACTTTTATAACACAAACTTTTATGGAATTTAAATATGACTTCTCCATCCCTTAGTGAGTATGAATGCTATCATGTTCAGTACGGACAGAAAGCACTGCAAGGTGGCATCTCAATATGCTGGTCTATCAGTATCACTAATAATAATTTTATAAAGATAAAACATCTGGAACACCTAACTCTGCTTTTACAGCTGCTCCCCAAAGCCATTATTAGAATTCTGTTTGGCATGAGAGTTAGAAATACTTGATGTTCATGCAGTTTAAAAGGAAATAAAGATGATTCTGTAATGTCATTCAAGTGCATCTTGGTAATAGTAATAGAATGAGCATTATGAATAATTGGCTCAATGTTTGATATTACATTTTAATGTTAAGAAGAAAAGTGCATCATTTCTGCAAGCTTTGAAAAATTTGAAATAACTGTTGGTTTTAAGGCACTGTTTGAAAAAGAATGTTAGATCCTATGAAAATCTGTCATTTAAAATTGCAATGAGCAAATTCTTTTCTTTTTATTCTGTTTTCAGAGCATATGCATATGCACAAAGAGGGGGATATATTTTTTAAAGACCTGTCAGATTATTTTGTCATTATATTAACTTACAGTTTAATTTGGGGATAAATATATATGTAGATGTTATATCCAGCAACCACAAGATCATTTGGATTGTTTAGCAGTCAACAAATCAAAAATCTTTCAAGTGTTTTTTGGGTTTTTTTAAGTAATTCTTCGGAAAAAAGAGAATTCATGTAAGTGAAGAAACATGTACAGAAATTGTGGGGTGAACACCACATGAAAAACCAAACAAACCAAAAAAACCCTAAACTGGATTTCTGGAGTGACTGTATAAAGGCTGTTCATGGCTGGATATGCAGGAACTTGAGAGTGTGGGGTTTTTTTTGTGGAAATGAAATTGGGAGGGACAGGTGGGGGTTTGTTTAGACACAGAAGGAGGTTGTGTGGACAGCTCTTTTAGCTGTGAAATGTGT
Organism: Drymodes brunneopygia; assembly: GCA_013400955.1. NCBI lineage: Eukaryota > Metazoa > Chordata > Aves > Passeriformes > Petroicidae > Drymodes > Drymodes brunneopygia. The sequence continues at coordinate 19,490 of VZTZ01047221.1, read as the reverse complement.
GCTGACCTATTGTGGGTCAGATAAGACCCTGTATTTTCAGATCCTTCTTGAAAGGTGAGGAGGGTCAGCAGAACAGTGTGTTGTGATCCCAGGCTGGATCACAGCTACTTACACTGCACACTGACATGCTGGTGAAGGATTTTCTGCAGCCTGCTGTATTGACTGTCTGGATGGAGATGCTCTTTCCCCCCTCACCCGCCTCATTTTTCCCACAGGCTGCGGGAGCACCACCGCGCTGCCATCAAGGTGATTCGGAGGATGCAGTATTTTGTGGCCAAAAAAAAGTTCCAGGTGAGTTGTGAATAGAAAGCCCCTTTTCTAAATAAACCCTTTTATTCTCCTGGTTCATTGTTTCTTTTAGAAACTTAAGAGAGACTAACACAATTCATTTCAGTAATGGTGAGCTACACCCACTGTTCTCTCCCTCCTTCAATAGGGTGGTTGTTTTGCAGCAGGTTAGTCAACTGTGGATGCACTGGAAATAGGCTGAACTCCTGAAATGCAGTCTGAATTAAAATGTTATTTTCTGCTAATGGACTTGACCCTTAGCCCTCTGTTATCGCTGTCTCTTTCTGGCAGTGCAAACATTCTCGTATGTCTCCATTAATTCTGAGCTGTGTGCTGCTTTCATGCCGAGTCAGTAGGATTAGAGATTAAAATACTACCTCAGCCTTGTTTCTGTCCCCTACTCGATGATAATGAAGTCCTGATAAGAAACCGAGGTGAAAATTTGTTAGTGTATTGGAAGGTTTCTCATTTCTTCTCCTTTCTCCCCTCTGCATAGTAGGAGACCTCCTTCCCAGTCAGTGAGATACCGATTCTCTTTCCTCCTCTGGCCCTCATTGACACATTTCTCCTGTGCCACTCCTGTGCTGTGGTCTTGTGATGCCATAAGATTTAACAACAGCTGATTAACCTTCTTTCCTGGTCTGAATAAAAAATTCTGACTGCAAACTTTCTAAAAATCAATTTCATTAATCCAGTATAAACATATCTCAACAGCCTTCAGCTTGATTTAAAACAGGTGAATGTATACATAGGTAATAAATATATTACTTTGCTTAAAATTAATTAATAAGGGATAATCTTCAGAGAACAGGCTTCACAACTGAAAAAGCAATGGATGAGAAGGGGTTAACTGCCTACATCCATTTTCATACATGACCTCACTTCTACTGCTTACAATAGACCAGAACGTTATCCCACCTTTAATCTAGACCCTCCAAAAAGGGAGTGTCCTTTCTCCTTCAAATCTGAAGGCCAAAAAATTTTAAGATCAAAAGGATTATGATGATGATGATGATTAACAGTTCAGTATATCTGTAGGGCAAAGTTTGCTGCTACTACAAACTCACAATTCTGACTTCCTTGTAAAATTCAGAAGCACTGCCTGAATTCTTTAGAAAATTTCTACTTTGAATATTTTCATTTTTACTAAAATTCTTGAGCTAATTTATGGCTAAGGTTGTCTGAGCTTTTCAGAAATTTGCTTTAGTTATGCATAATGTATTCAGGCTGTCACCATTTAGGCTGAAATGTCCCATGTCCAGAGTTTTCTTGAAGAGAATGCTTTCAAAAAGTTTATGCTAGCAGATTTCCCCTTTTATGATCACTATTAGACTAAAATTGAGAAAGGCACAATGTCTCAACTACTTGAAAATAATACTTATAGTCATTTTGTTGAGAAGTTTCTTAGCACTTGCTGGTCAGCACTTGAAACTTGGCAAGGGACATGGCCCATCCAGTGATGTGTCTGCTGCTGTTGTGTGAATAATTGCCTAAATGTAGCCAGTTCCATTGAAATCTAATTTATTTTCATTCTAAAACTTGATTGTGATCCTTTGCTCTGTGGTAATTACTGAATCATTGCTCTCATAAATTTAGATCATAAAATATTTGCCATGGTATTAACTAAACTGCTAGGTAACAAGAAATCCACACATCGTGTATCTACCTCCCAAGTGGTATTTGTCAGAAACGGATTTTGAATATGCCTGAACACTGTGTGCAACATTATCCACCTGGCAAATAAATGGAACTCCCCTGCGGCAGATGATTTGATAGAAGCTGGAAAAGCGTTTGAGTAGAATGGGACTATTCAGTCCGTACTTAAAACTTGTTTGTGCTCAGTATATCAGTTGCTAATCTGGCTTCTCAGTTGTACTCTCACTTTTGCATCTGCAAAAGGCCCAGTCCTGGCCATCAACAAAATCCCTCGACAAGGTTGTCTCATCTCTCTTTAGCAGTCTTCCTTCTTCCTAAATGATCAATATTAGCTGCTGCTAAAAATGTCATTTGGCTGAAGTGAGGTGGATCTCGAGTCACTGCTGTGTACAAGTGATATACTGCTGTTCCTTCAGAAGAAGAACCTCCAATAGGAATGTAGGGTGATATCTGATACCTCTCCACAAGTTTTGAATACAAGGTTATGATCAAGCTTAAAAATTTGGAGAGCACCAAAGGTACTCCAAGGTTTTCCAAAGCACCCAAGTAACTTACTGCACAAAGTCGCCTTGAAATTCAAGCAACAAGGTGCTTTTGAAAATCTCTCCTGTAATTAAACAATAACCACTGTCATTATTCTTTCGTCAAAAGTATGTTGTAAATCTGTTCTGTGGACATAAAATAATTGTAAGAAATTGAATTGTTTTGATATGTGCCAAGTAATGACTCTACTGTTCCTAATAAGCAGACTAATGTAATATCTGAAAATAAGGTAAAGCAGAAGATGCATTTTAAAAATGTATCTTTCAGCATTTAAGAGGTCTGTACAGCTGTTCTCTGGTAGATATTTGCTTTCTAAGCTTTATGTGAAATATATGTTCCAAAAAAAGAAAAAAATTCAGATATTTTTTTCCTGTAACTATTGAAAAAAACCCACAACAAACCCACAACCCAATTTCATCTGAAGTCCATTGGACTATTCATGCTTAAAATTAGCTGGAACACTAAGGAAGGCCAGCACTTTAAAGGAGTATTTTTCCTGGATGCCTCTGAAGCTTTTCAGTAAGGCACCATAGGAAGAAGGAGAGGAAGAGGAAAATTTTGCAAAATACGTCCCAGCATGAACCCAGCATGGGTCTTAAACTATACCAGCTGTTTGCAGGACACACCTGTAGGCCTAAATTTGACTAGATATATTTTTTAAAGAGCTCAGTTAATAACAGGCGGTGATGACATCATAAGGACAAAAGCCAGTTAGAGAGCAAAGCCTTCCTGTTTAAAATAAATAAATAAAACAAATAAAGAAAAGCTAAACGTGGATACAAAGATTTTCAAAGGACATGAAAAGCAAGTCTTTGTGAAGCATCATTTCCTCTTTAAAAAGGAGAGAAATTTAGGCTGTATTTCAAAGTTCAGGTTTAAATATAGTCCTTATGATGATGCCCATGTATAACCCATGAACCCAGCATAATATTATAAAGAATTAATACCTTTTTAATAGATGTGTTTATGTTCTTGTAAAGTCTGTAGGACTGTTTTAAATTCTATACAAAAGATCACATTCAATACAAGTCCTGTGCATCAGTGAAGGTGAATGACTTATGGTTAAGGATGGATTTTGTGGACTATAGGAAAAGCAGACTTAGAAATAAATGCTTTTCTAGGCTTTGTTCACCCTACCTACCAAAAATGAATTTCATGTATTACTTATAAAGCAGATGTTTTTGACACAATCTAATATTACAACTGCATTTCAGAAAAAAGTCACCTTACTCAGTTATCCCATTTGCTTCATTCATGAATAAATAACCTTTGTTTTCCAATTATGAGAGTTTCTATAAATCTTAAAACTTGTGTACATGGACACAGCTGTGGTATCCATCATAGATACAGAGACCAGGAATTTGTGATTTCCCATTTTCATTTCGAAAACATTTTAAATTTTCTTCCCATGTAAATTCTTCCAATTGAGTAAATTAATTTCCTTCTAAAATAGCTTTTTAACTTGTGGCATGATTTTTACCATGGCAAATATTCTATACATAGCATAAATTAAAAATACAGGTTGCAGTTCTACTGATGACATAACTGTTGCCTGATTTGTTACAATTTCCCTGGAAAATCTTACATTTATAGTCTTGTATTTAATATTGATTTGAATTACGTGATTCATATGAATTTTGTGTGTAATCTTTTCTAATCTCCGTACTGGGCTGTACTAAACTATATATTTCAGTGTCCTGTGCTTCACAGGGTGTTCTCCCCATTTTATTTGATGTTACTTGATTGCATTTCCCAGAAATTCCCCCTTCCTGGATTCCCCTCTGGCAGGTCTCTTTCATATTCATTTGTTGCCTGCTGCAGGGTTTTTTTTCTTTTTAAAGATTTATTATATGGTCAACATCAAGAGTATTTTCTCATGAAAGATTGGCTTTCAATGTCAAGTAGTTACAGAAAAATCAGTACTGACTATTAAATACCCAGTTGTAATCAGAAATTTAGCCTCATTCATAAAATCTATTTACTCCAGATTTTCAGTTCTTGTTTTAAAGAGAAATGAACAGTCCTGTAAATGAAAAACAGGCAGGGAAATACCTACTCTACTGTCAGATTCCTGTGTCAGTGAATGAGGATGGCAGGAGAAAGCTCTGCGTCTTTATTTTTGCAGAACACCTTTTATGAATCTGTGATTTTCACACTTACAGATTTCTCTTTTGCTTATTTAGAGTACAAAAAGAATCCAAGAATTCTTTTCTTTTTTTAATATCATCATGTTTACAGTACTAGTCCATGGAAAGATTTACAGGCTTATTCCATTGCTGCATCATATTTCTTTCTTTCTGGATGTTAGTTATGATTTATGTGTGTGTTAGCAGTTGGGATGCTTGGGAATTCTTCTGTGCTCCTTGGTTAGATTGAAGCAATTCCCAGTCGTGCTTAGCCTTCCACCAGAGAGTATCTCACATTCACCCAAGGCTTGCAGTCAATTTGGGGAGTCTGGGAGACTGAAATATAATTTTTTTGATGAAGTGATGATGTTAAAGGAATGATTCCTGAAACGTGGGAGCTACTTCCCAGGCAGGTGCAGGGGACTGCATGAAGGTGCTACAGCCTGGTTTTTGTATTGTATCCTGCTTTCCTTTGGCTTGGGGAAAAAAGGTATTTATGGCATGGAATTGAGGAAATCCTGAAGTTTGGGGAATAAGACATAGCAGTGCAGAGACATCTGCTTTTGAAGTACAGGTGTCAAAATACTTCCGAGACTTCAAAAGAGATCCTAAGTCTGGTGTCTTAGACGCTACCACTGAAAACTCTTTTCCTTGTTCTCAAAAGATGCAAGAAAGGAGAAGTTGTAACTCAGTGTTACCAAGGTTTTTACGAAACCTTCAAAATTATCTGCGGAGATTCTATAATCATCATAATAGATGAGTCAGAAGTCAAAGAATAATTTGGGTTGGGAGGGATCTTTAAAGGTCATCTGCTGCAAACCCTCTGCCATAAGCAAGGACATCTTCACCCAGTTAGGTTGTTCAGGGCCCCTCCCAACCTGACCTTGAATGTTTCCAGGGACAGGGCATTCACAGTTTCTCTGGGCAACCCATTTCAGTGTCTCACCACCCTAACTCTAAAGAATTTATTCCTAATATCTAATCTAAACCTGCCCTCTTTCAGCTTGAAGCCATTTCCACCTTGTCCTATCACTACAGGCCCTTGTAAAAAGTCTGTCCACATCTTTTTTAAAAGCCTCCTTCAAATACTGAAAGGCTCCAATGAGGTCTCCTTGGAGCCTTCTCTTCTCCAGGTTGAACAATGCAATTCTCTCAGCCTGTTTATGTCAGAGGTGCTCCTGCCCTCTGATCATCTTTGTGGCCTCCTTTGGACTTGTTCTAACAGGTCCATGTCTTTCTTGTGCTGAGAACAGCAATTCTGGCACTGATTGGACTCTAGGATTCTAGATGTAGGATTAAGACACCTTTAATTTGTTGCTACCCTTAAACATGTTTGTTCACTTGCTTTCCAGCTGGTCTTGGTGTCTGTAGGTTGATACTATTGCCTTTGTATTTAATATTACACAGAAGTTGTTTTATTAATAATAGGTCAGATTAAGTCTTTCCCATATATGAGGTGCAAATTACAGACACAGGGCATTTTTTGCACCAGTGTTTCCCAGCAGTTTTGAAAGCTCAGCCAGTCTTTCTGGAAGAGGAAATCAGTCATGCACCTTTATCTGGAACTGTGTTTTAAGTCCCCATGGTAAGGCCTGAACTGTGGACCCCAACTGTTGGCTGAGAACGGGAGCTTGTGCATGTGCAAGACCTCTTTATTGTTCAGTGGCCAAGGAGTATGAGCCTTATCTCCAGAAGAAACTAGAGGGTGCACAGACTTCTGAACAAAGTGCCAGGTAAACTTTTTTTGGCTCTAAGTTCTTTTGAGCTCCAGTTCAGTTTATTATCTCTTGAAAGGCATACAGACCTGCAGTAACAAAAAGGTGGATGAAATGAGAGCTGTCAGAATTATTCCACCAAAAATGTGTGATCATGGCAACAATCAAAATAACTCATATGTTTTCACAGTGCTAAAAGAATTTAATGTTTACTCTTCAAAAACATCTGTATTGCCACAGGCCATTCCTCCATCTTTGCGACTTAAAGGTGTATTTTTTTCTCTTTTTTTACAGCAAGCCAGAAAGCCCTATGATGTCCGAGATGTGATTGAGCAGTATTCTCAGGGCCACCTCAACCTGATGGTGCGAATCAAGGAGCTGCAGAGGAGGTACGTCAAGGAAGCCCAGTCTTGGTACCTGTAAACAGCAGCAGAAGGATGTTTGTAAATTAGGCAGTGATTGGGGCCCATTGATAAAAAGTTGACAGGGTTATAGGTGCCAGATTGGCAGGACTGAGCAAAATTAGGGAATACAAAATGGCATTTGTGTAAAGTTTTCTTTTCACACAGGGAGGAAAAAGCAAAAAGCTTAAAAATCTGAGCATTGGGACTTACATGTATTACCTTAGTCCCTGGTAGCTGGGACTATAGACTGCATTCCCTATTTGTTAGGGGCTGGCTTATACCTGGAGAGTGCAATACTGTCACCTGCTCTGGTAGAACTGCAAACTAAGAGATGTCAGATGCAACAAGAAAACTGCAGAACCGCAAGGAAAAGAGGAATCAATGCTGATCACATGGAAGAGTGATGGGCATGGTAAAACTTTACAGTGGTTAAAGAAGCTGTAGAACAATCTCAGTCAAATCCCATTTTGTTACTGTATTTTTCATTTCAACATACTCTTAGCATAAAGCAACTTATTTGCTCACAGGACAAACCAGAAATATTTGAACTTCACTTTACTGGTTTGTGAAGAGGCCTCCCTGCTCCAGCTAGAGAGAGTGAAGATGCTTGTTCAGACTGATAAAAACCAAAAATGTTTCTTTTTGTTTTATAGGTTGGATCAGTCCATAGGAAAGCCATCTCTTTTTATCTCTGTCTCAGGTAAGTAAATACAAGGATGTGTCTAAAATTATTCTGATAAACATATAATTAATGGAAAATACTTGTTAAAATACTTTCCATTTCATTGCCAGATTTTTAAACAGTGCCAACTGATTGTGCTCTGAAGATTAAGCATTGGCAATAATATTTAGTCATCAAAACTTTTAAATTAGGGTTGCTCTTTTTTAGGTTCTTAAAACACCTACTTTCACTGAAGTCTTCAAAATGTTGGCTCTAGTCTTTCTGAGACTCACCATATATTCAATAAATTGGTGTGCTAAGATTGCAGCATTCCTGTGAAATTGGTAACATTCACATAGCTCTCTGATAGCTTTGGAAAGAGACTGGAAAAGAAACACAAAGGACTAAGTTTGTGACAAGTCTGGCTAATGAAAACTCTATGTCATTTGAAAACTCATCTTTCTATATAGCTTATAGTGGGGGAAAAAAAGAAAATGTTCCCAAATGTGTTATTCAAGTTGGCTGTAGAGTCCTTTGCATAGTGGCAGATTGTTTTTAAGTGGCAATTAAACCATTAACTAAATTGGGAACATTTTTGCTCTCCGTGGTTAAAGCATAAAACTAAGATTAAAAATGCCTTAAACTCAGGGCTATTAAAAGCCCTGGTGTGGGCCAACGCTATAAAAAGGAACAGAAAACTACTTTTAAGGAATGGATCTATCAGCCTGGTCGGGGTGTTCAGTTACACGGTGTTGGTGGGCTAGTTAAACACACCCTGTTGTGGTTTGCTGCTATTTTGTTATACCACCATATATTAATTTGAAAATGTTTCTTGTTCCACAGAGAAAAGCAAAGATCGAGGAAATAACACGATTGGTGCCAGGCTGAACAGAGTGGAGGACAAGGTAAGCCTCAGTTGAACTGGCAGTGAATGAGGACATGGTTTGTGATCGAACAGTGCTTGTTTCATAGGATGTGGAGGAAAATTCAACTTAAAACAGAGTTGAATGCCTGGCTTTTCCAGGTGATGGAGTCTAATTTTTGTCGCAGATCGCGTTTTTGGTTCTTGTCATTTTAGCAGAACAAGAAAAAAACTAAATTTAATTGATTTCAGTCTCTTTCAGGACTCGCTTAGGGTTTTTTATTTTTAATTGTGTATATTACATATGTCTCAATGCTTTACTTCCTTCCTCCATAGCAGATAAAAGGCTCTGTTCCTTTAATAACTCGGTATATTATGGTCCCTAAGATTTGCCTTTGATCTTTGCTCTGTTGTTTACGTAAGTCCACCTACAATTCCTTAGAGAGGGAAATAGCAAACCTTGTTCCGTCCTGGTTTTCATTTCTTATGATAAATGGAGTTTCTCCTTCCAAGTGACGTAAATCCAAAAAAATCAAACTTGTTCTATAATCACAAATTAACAGTTAAGTGCTTTGTAACCCTTTATTTTAATACTGGCTGTGCTTGAAAAAATAGATGACAGGTAGAGGTTGTGTCATTGTTGAAAAATACAGGTTTGTCTTTGCTGGTATTTAGGAAGGAAAGGAAGAGCTAAGAAGAACAGTTTGAATCTTTTACTGATCTCTCAGAGTGATTTGGTAGGGAGTGAAAGCATTTCTTTACTTTAGGATTCTTCCACTCATCTATCCGACCTGTTCATCCATTATTAAGACTAAATCTTTTTCCTGAGGAAAAGAACTTTCAGAATGTTTCTTCCACTACTGGAAATATGTGGTAACCTCATGAGCATTTTGTTCTGAAGAAATATTGAGCAAATATTCTGCAAACTAAAAGAGGTGTGAGCAATACATCCCAACAACTACCAACAAGCACCCTGATCTGTATTGATGCAGTTGTGACATGCCCATTCCTTACACATTTCTCTTACACATTTATTAAATACTTCAATAAACTTGAATTATAGTACTCAGGATTGCACTTCAGTCTCCTGGAAATAATGGTGTTTTAAAGGAAACACGTTTCTTTTGGTATATGGGGGGACACATAGGAAGAGTGAAATAGAAGAGAGGAAGGTAGAGTGCATTTAGCACAAAAAAGAATCACTGTGCAGTGCTCCCTCACATCTGTGGTTAATATGTGTTCTTACACATGGAAGCCCTTTCCAGAAAGTTTGGATTACATTTATTTATTTTCTCTCCATAATGTCAACTAAAAGTGTGGAACACTAGGAAATTTCTTGTGACTTCTGACAAAGAGCAATGACTTTTCAGTGTGGACAAATAATTCTCAAATGGCAGCTAAAGCAGCTTCTCAGTGCTGTTTGTAAAATCTCCAGCGAGCCGGGGAAAGCCTTGGTGTTGTACTGGCTCAGAGATAAGCTGTTTGGGGGTTATTAATTACTCTTTTTTACATCCTTACAAATAAGTACACCGTGAATTTATAGTGACTGGGTTTTTATGTCTTGTAATGGGACTGTAAAAGACTCCCTGTATAATTTTAGTATAGCTGGGTTAAATTTTAGCCTTGTTTTAAGTAACAGACCCTTCTTTCTTTGCAGTTGCATGAGGTCATCTGTGGTTTCAGAGTTGTTTGTTATCTGCCCTATACAGCTAGTCCTATCTGCAGGAATTTTATCTGAAAGTAGCTGAAGGGCTAAAAATAGAGAATTTCAGTTGGACTCAGCAAACAGTGGTTAACATAAAAACACACTGGCTATGCTAGAATCACATTTTTCTGCAGCTGTAGATGGTGGCCAAAGCTAATTTTTTGGTATTTTTGCTCTCAGAGATTAGCCCTCTCTTTCCCATAAAGTACACAGTGCTTGGTGTGCTTTCAACATACAGTTAAATCCTTCCTGAGCTGAGCACTATATTAAGGATATCAGGTGGTTTTTAAGGTGACAAAATATTTTAAACAGTTTCATCCCACTTGGTTTGTGAATTAGTTTTCAGTCTTGGACTTCAGGAGGAATGATTTTCAGTGCTGCAGGCTAGTGTCAGCATGTAAACACCTCTTGTGCACTTGAAAAATCTGTAAGTCAGAGGAGGGATATGTGCAGCCAGCAGTATAAAGCGGGCGGTACATGAAAAGGACATTTTAAGATAAAATGCTTAAACAGCAATGTATTGACAGGAATTATGATCCTTTATGGCAAAAACCTGAATTTTCAAGTATTGACATCAGCAAAATGTTGTGTTTTCCTCTGTAAATTTAGGAACATGCTCATTTAAGGGAGAGGTCTGTTCATTTGTGCACTGAGAGAAACTTTGACCTTGTGATATACGCAGTTTGTGATCCTGAACCTAAAGATTGTTTCCTAACATGCAAAAAGCCAAAGGGGTGAATCACACTTGCAAGAACCTTCCTGCAGATTCCTTCCTGCTGAATGCTGTAATTTTGTCAAGACACTGAAAAGGTGGTTTTGTGAATGTGACTAGAGGCTGCACAGCCTGATAGGCCTTAGTGAAATCACGATCCAACATGAAATCACAGCATATTTTGACTTTGCCATTGTTCTCTGTTGCTCACAAAGCTGAGGGTGGCAAATGCTGTGCTCTCCCAAAGGTGTCTGGCTGTGCTGGGTGCAGGTGGCTGCCCACAGAGTGGTCCAGTGGGAATGTATCAACAGGAGTGCAGTGCCCAGGCAGGGCTCACACACCCTGCCAAGTGCCAGTGATCCAAAAGCGTGCCTGTAGATACCTCAGGGAATGTTGTTGAGCAGGATTACAGCAGCAAATCAATTTATTTGCGGCGACCAGCCTTCTCTTTTCATCCTTGAAACATCTGTGAGTGCCTATTCAGCCTACCCTCAAGGAACCTGGCCACAGCTGGCTTGCTACCAAGCTCAAAATCAAAAACAGTTTTTCCAGATGGGCCCAGCTGTGTGTGCATAGTGCCCTTCCTCCTCACACAGAGCTCTTCATCCTCATGCCGCAAGCGCTGCCTGCCAGGGGCTTAATGCTGGGTGTGCCCAGCAGCTCCAGCCAGGAGCAAGCCCACAGCACACTTGGGGAATTCTGTGTCCTGCAGCTCCTATTTTCCTTTCAGTGCACTAATTTTAGCTTGGCTATAAATGACTGCAATGCTAGCTTTTTAATTTTCACATTAATCTGTTCTTTTTCAGCCTTTTGCCAACCATTAATTTAGCTATAACAGGCGCAGTTTGCACTTCCCAGGTAATCAGCCAGGCTTGCTGCTTGGCTGCCCTAAGGAAATCCAGTCTTAAATAAGGGCACTGCACAAAATCATCTAGAATATGCAGTGAAGGCTAAAAATGGCCAGTCCCTGGACTCTCCCTGTTGTCCCTGCAAACCAGACTGCCCCAGATGTCTGTAGGTCCTCTCTGTGGACCTCCCGGAGTAGAATAACACAACCCAGATTTACAAAAAAAAGTTTAAAACTATTCTGAGCAGAAGACATCATGCTCTTTTTCTGTTAAGTTGTTTTAAAAATAGAACTCAACATTCTGCAGTGATTTGAACACTTTGAAATTTGCCTTTTAAGAATGTTTTAGCAATCCAAAGCAGTTTTCTGGGCATCCCTTCTTATATATTCAGAATTGTTCATGTATCTGACAATAAGTACAGTATTAATATCAGGATTGCCAAGATCATAACTAAAATCTTATAATAGTCTTTTCAGTTACATGAAACATTAGGAGTTATGCTATCTGTTGCAAAATTTTGCATTGTAGAGATTTAAATGGAGATTTCTATTTGTACAGGAGATATGTGGTAGTGAGACGTGTGACACCTTTTAATGTGAATCAAACAGTTCTGCAAGACAATATTAATTCCAAGTTTATAAAAATTTTGCACACTTACAGCTGTGTATATTCTAACCAATAGTTACCCAAAAAGCAACATAGACATCATTGCGTTTTTTCAGATTTACTTGGAAAACAGATAGCACCACTTTTCAAATCAATTAAAAATGGATCTATCACATGAAAACATCTACCCTAAAATAGGTGCTGCTGTGCTTGTTGAGTTGACTAGTGGAAGTCTGAATTGATCATGGAAACCAGAGCTGGAAGTGTACTTCTCACAGGCCTTTTGAGTTCTGGTTATGCTGATTTGGTTTCCTCTCTTCCATCTACCATGTCTGTGGTAGCTAAACATATAGAGATCAGTAAAATTGTAAGGGTATTAAAACTTTCTTTGTGGTGATTGCTGACTATGTCATTTTTAAAGAGAAACAAGTGCAAAGGCTTGATTGAGGTGACTTTTAAAAAGTGGTGAAGACTGGATCTTAAAAAATTTATATAGATGGTATGACATTTTCTTCTAGCTAAATAATTTTCTGTGATTGTTTCACTGGAGCATTGATTTTATCCATACATGTGTTAGAAACCAGCTTGACTGGGATCATGTTGAAGGCAGTTCCAAGGAACAGAATGACCATTGACAAGTCTAGGTCCAGTTTCTGACTTGATTCTTGCTCTTTTCCAGTCTTGCTTTCTAATCAACTAACAGTTCCCCATTGCAAAAGGTTTCATATCTCATTTATTTATCTTGTTCATTTGCTTAAAAATATATGAACTTGATTTATATATTGCAGAGAAATCTCGCTGTAATGTTAATAAATCTGATATTTTAGTGTATCATAAGGCAAACTGTAATCATGCTATTTCTAATAATAGCATATCCAATGCAGAAAATTTTAGAACGTGCTGCAGAGACCATATAAAAGTGGTAGGTCATTCCTTTGACCTGAGGAGCCAACATTTTAGTTTTTCCCTCATCATGGTAGGCAGAAGCATTAAGCTTTATTGAAGTTGTATGCCTTTGAGAGGACTTCTCCTTTCGGTTGTTGTGACATAGTTTTGCTCAGCACCATGCTGTCATAAATGAAAATATAGATGTGTCCATATTTATGTCTTNCCATATAAAAGTGGTAGGTCATTCCTTTGACCTGAGGAGCCAACATTTTAGTTTTTCCCTCATCATGGTAGGCAGAAGCATTAAGCTTTATTGAAGTTGTATGCCTTTGAGAGGACTTCTCTGTTTGGTTGTTATGACACAGTTTTGCTCAGCACCATGGATGTATTACTTTGACAGCATTTCTGTCATAAATGAAAATATAGATCTGTGCATATTTATGTCTCATTATTTGATGTTCCATATATACAATCCTACCAGCACACATTAGATAGTTTAACCTTTCACAAAGAAAAGTGTTATCTCATCTTCATCTTCCTGAGTTAAAAAATACCAAGTTTCATGTTGACAGCTTGTTCACCTTAAAGAATTCTTCATGTGTGGCCAGTTTTTCAATTTCATGTGAAACTGCTGCATTATCTAACATAGGATCAAACCTTGGTGGGTTTTTCCTCTAATTTTTAATTGTAGCCTGGTAACAGTTACTGTGCTTCTTAGGGTAGCAGAGCAATTAGTGCAAACTTCAAAAAAGCCCTTGACTGATAATGCTGTTGTTGCACATTTTGGCTTTATTTTTAATCGGATAGAAATGGATTAATTGAATTTAATTGAATAGATATTGTTGGCAAAAGACTGACAGACAACCCAACTTTCTGGCCAGTGCTGGAAAGTGAGGTTAAAACCACCACTTGGAGAGATGGCTTCAGAAAGTGTCTGGCATGGAAATATTCAGCACTTTGCAGGCTGAACATGAACTAGGCATTTCAGGTATTAAATACTGGCAGCTTCTGCAATAGGTGTGTGAGGATTTGCCTTCCCAATACTGAGAAACGGAACTAAGAGCTGTGGGTTTGGCTGGAAATTTTAAAAGATATGTGAAATCATTAAAATCAAAAGAAACACCACCAAGCAGTTACTCATCTTGTATATAGTTCTTGCAATAATGCAGAAGTAATAACCTGGGGGATGTGGAGGAATATTGAGGCATATGGAAGATTAAGTATCCCTATTAATTTAATCCTTAGTCTTTTTCCAGATGCTGCAGTACAAGCATACGGAAGCAATTTCCGTGCTGAGCTTTGTGATGGAGGATGCCCATTTTCTATAAATTGGACTACAACTAAGCACATCCTTCAACAATCTGGGTCATTAGGCAGCCTTACAGTTTTAATAGCTTTTCTCTCACCAATCTGATAATATTTCAGTAGTTAAACAATGAAAAAACTACAGATTTCTGTGTCCAGCATCCTATACTTCCCATCTTGCCAGCTACAGTAAAATAAAATTATCAGGCATACATGGTAAAAAATGAAAACAAAGAAATAATTACTTGTTGGATTCACTGCTGCCAGAAGCTTCAGTAGCTATAATAGAAGCAAACTGAGAGAGAGATTAGGCGAAGCCATGGAGAAAGACTCACTTGAGGATTATTAAACAGGATGTCTGTATGTAAACTCCAGTTTAGCAAGTACTGTAAACAGTAGTCAGCGATGAGTTGGTAAAAAAAAATAAAAGGAAAAACATGATTTTGTGCATATGTACTTTCTTACACTTTTTTTTAAGACTGCTGCAAGCCTTGCACTAGAAACAAGGTAACTTGGGCAGAGAAACTTATGTCCTGTTCAGTATACCCTTTTTATGCTGGACTTTACACACAGCTGCTTAGTGCTGGATTTGGGCACCCACACAGCCTCATGGAACATTGCTGTGCCGTGCCTTGGACTGGGTCTGTTTACAAAGGCTGTGTGAGCAGCATCCTGTGCCTGTCCAGAGAACATCCGTGGGAGGGTTGACAGAGCCATACCTTGAAGACCGCAAGGTCTTTGGAATGGCCTTCACTTGCATCCATTTGTTAGCACCAATTTTATCTGTGTGAAGATTATTAAATCCTGTCGCTTCTCAAATGAAAACCAATCAATTTTTGCATAAATTTTGAAGTGGTTTAATATAAATTATGTTAAGTGTTTTCTATAACCTGTAGGAGAATTTCTAGGTGCAGTAGCTTAGGTAGAGTTACTGGGCCTGCAGAGCAGTGTTAGAAGCACTTACGGTGTTTTGTGATGTGTTTCTAAAGTGTTGGCTCTTGGATCAGCGTAAATTTGATGATATATTAAAAAAAAACAAAAACAACCTAAATCTAGTATTGAGCATAAATACCTGCAGATAGTGAGAGTACTGCACCTTATTGGCTTATTTGCTTGAAATGAGAGTGCACACTTCCCCAGCAGTGAAAAATGAAGTTAAGCGATACAAAATATGGTCTTTATTCTCAAGAAGACTGGCTGAAGGTAGTTCAAGGTAGCACACAGAGGCTATGCTAGTACTCAAAAGGAATGACTAATTAAGCTCATTTGCATGAGTTGTCTATGATACTCCTCTACAAATTTTATGAAAAGTGAAAAGGAAAAAAAAAATACTCCTAAAGAGAAGAATTCCTGTTTAAGTGAGTTGTGATAGATTTTCCTGCAAATTTCTAGTGCTTCTGGGTGCAGACAGAAGTTGGGAATCATAATGCTGAGGACAGAGTGTAAACCATTACAAATTCAAAGTGTTACATATATATATATATGTGCATACATATAGATATAACTCTGAACACTGGCAGTGGCTGTGTGCTTATGATCCACAAGATGTCTCTTTGCTTATTAAGGGCAGAAATCCCAGAGGAATTTTAGGTAACATGTGGTATATCCTATAAAATCTAAGAATTTGGGAAGAGGGGGGAAATTGGAGAAATTAAATAATGCCTTACCAGTTTATAATCTTTTAAACAATCTTCAGATTAGCTGCTGGTTTGGGAATCTGCTGGTGGTGTTTATATTTGAGTAGGTATGCAAGTGGATGTAAGGTCTGCAAATGGGGATGACTTGATCTTTTATCAGACCACATAAAGCCTGTTTTGTCTGGCATTCAAAGATAAACCCAAGCAAGGTTTGAAACACAGCCTCCATCATTCTTGTGCAGAGATTGTTTACATTTGATGTGGAATGGAAATGCATGGTGCATATGCCGAGGGAGAATGTGGAACAGTTGTATGGACTAAATACTCTGTAGAACTGGTCAGAGTAAAAGGATTTAAGTGAACAACATGTGTGCACAGCATGCTACACAGACAGTTTTTGTCTTTCTTATAGGTTAAAAGACAAGAAATTACCATAAGATCATCTCTGCTTTTTTTGGGAGGGTGAGACAAGTGCAGATAAGTGACCAAAAAACAGTCCAACATAAATGGCAAATTTTCGGTTTGATACTCTAGGACGAACCTTTGCTGAAATTAGATGCGTCCAAGTTGAAATTGTTCCTTGTCAAAGATCTGTTTTTAGAGTGATCTTGCTGGAATTAAAATACTTTATTTTCATTTGCAGTTGAGTATCAGGGAGGAGAAATGGATGGAGCTAAAAGGACTCTATTCAGGCTGCAGTCTTTTCAGGGTTGGAATCTATTCAGCTCTTGGAAAAGACTCAGAGTAAAGGGAGGTTGTACTCCCTTTCTTCCATGATGTCCATACCTTCTGACACCCTCTCTGCTCCTCCTGTTCCCCACACCCCTCCCCACCCTCAGCTAAAATTTGCAAACCAAAACTGGTCCAGGAAGAGAATTAGGAGAAGAAGCCTTTTTCTGTCTGACTCCTACTTAGAGCTATGAGAGTCAGAGGGAAGATAAGAAGAAAAATAGGCAGTTAGTGAAAGTAGAATATGAACACATGGATCAAAATATACCTATCACTCCTAGAGCTCAGGAAACCAAGATGGAAAATACAGTTTCCTCAAATCCTTCTCTGTTCTTTTGTCCTACCCATTGGGTTTGTCACAAAACTACAATTCACCTTTCAACAAGAAAATTAAGATTTGTGTGATAAAAAAAATCTATAAAAATCTAGAGCAAATATGATTACAACAACATTTTACATGTTTTCAAAGTATCCCACTGTTTCAGCAGTTAGCACAGGGCTGTGAACTCGTGTCATAGGCTCTCTTTCTGTCCCAAATTATGTGATGCTCCACTTGGTGGCTTCATCCAGCAGCCCCACCTGGCACAGTGTGATTGACCTTGGATGCCGTGGGTGTAACCATCTGATCAGATGCCTCCCTTTGGATGGACCTCTGTGGCAGCTTTGTTACTTCCATCATGGCATGAGAGCTCCTGCTCTGACAGGTTAAGCACACAAAATAGAGAAGGGAAGGAAGAAAGAAAAATATTATTTCTCTCTTTTACAGGTAAGGTGCAGGAAGTGACTTGCCTGAGGTATCACAGTGGCATCTGTGGCACAGCCGGGAATTCAACTTAAGCCGTGTCTGGGACTAAACCACAAATCAGCATTCCTTTTTTGTTGTTGTGTTTAAACATCCCTCTAGTTTTGAATAGTTATGTTGGCCAGTGCAGGGTTCAACATAATCATATCCCATTAATACTAAAACCATCCAGTACTTGAGAACAGCATACATAAACACATAAACCACACCAACCCAGCCAATATAGATGTACTGGGACTATTTTAGACAGTGCATTTTAAATCATCTAGAAATAAATCTACTAACATCATCGTGTAGCCCAGGAACCTAGGGGTGGAGAGGCCTGACTATGCTTACATGACACAGAAACTGTCATACATATAGATAATTATTCATGTAGTTTTGAAAGCTAAACAAATTATATTAAATGCTGTATTTTCAGAGTCAAGCAGAGAGAAATATTCAAGTGAGTTCAAATATTCATGTAAGTTTCTGTTTTAAAATTCTTGGATCCAACATTGCTCGCCATTGACCCTTCTGTGACATCTGTTAATCTTGGGTTTATTTCAATTTCTTTCTCTCTCTTTTTTAAACAGATGACTCCACTTAAATCAACACTTGGTTTCCATTAGACAGATAGAAGGTGATTCACTTAGTAACATGTGCATCTTTATCTAGTTAAGTCCTAATAGCCTTAATATATCAAGGAAGCTGGTGTGATTAACAGCACTAAAGGCTTTGTCAGACACTTCACCTAATAAATACTGCCCTTTGTCCAATCATAGAAAAAGAATGAACAAATAGATTGTGTTTCCAAACTGAAAATGTGTACAGCCTTGTTAAGTATTCTAAAATTATCCCTATAAAAATATATGTTGACAATAGGAGTTACATCCACATCTCTGTCTGTGTTTGTACATGTCTGCCAATCCCAGTGTGCTTTGGCTCTTTGCCCTGCCTGGGCCGTCCTTTTTCTGCTTTATCATTTCATGATGCAGCCACCACTCATGTATGGTTTTCCTCCTGTTCACTTGCACTTTGGGCAGATTCTTTTGACAGTTCTTTGTCTCTGGTTGTCACAGCTTATCTGTCCAGGGGTAGAGGGATGTGTGAGCATCAGTTGTGCCACTCCAGTTAATGCTGGCAACAGAGACATCTGACTTGGCTTGACTATCCTGTAGGATAATCCTGCTAAATGAGGCAGACAAAGCAAAAACCCCAAGAGCAAAATACAGTCAAAATTTCAGCTTGAATGGAGATGGGCTCCTTGCTTCATCATAGCTGAAGTTGTCTGGAAACTTTCCAGTTGTGCCACCAGTGTCTGTGATTGCATGCTGTGGTTGTCAGGGTACTGAAGGAAGCCTTTATTCTGCTTCTATCCTAAGCTTCTAGAGAGATTCAACTAGATGAGTTTTACTGCATAACACCTTAGAAAGGAAATGGGCAAGAGAAATTTTGCTTCTTCTCAAAAAGAGATTGGCTGAGCCATAATCACAGATCTCTACCTCTGTGTTTGCTCCATGTTAGAGAAGGGAATTTTGGCCAAGCTTTGAAGTCAACCAGCCAGTCCCACAGAGATTTCACCATAATCTCTCAGCAGAATTTTGGTATCAGAAGTGAGTGGGGAGGAACACAGTGCCTTTTCACTGCTGCGAAAGAGCTGTGGTTTCTGCTGTAGCCCAGAGTTCATACCCTTCTGTTCAACACAGTGCCCTGCAGGCACATTGGCCTGGGGCCTGGGAATCCATCCAGCAGCATTTGGGTGGCACTGTATCCACACATGGCTTATTGGTATGGGCAGGATGCTCTGCAGACACCCAGCTGTATCTGGGCTTAGTATGGGCAGCACTGGTCCTGCTGCCTTTGCAGCACACTTCAGGCTATTGCTGACTTGACACAAAGCTCACAATGAATGGGTCATTCAAAAGCTGCTCCAAGATAGCAGTTGACAAAGCTGGTTTTGAATCCGAGCCTTCTGAATCTCTGCGCACAGGAATTTGTGACTCTCATGGCAGCTAGAAAAA